>JAHIAM010015162.1:0-18711 GCA_021605205.1 Aegilops longissima | reverse complement strand
ATCGGTTAATTCCGGTTATATGGTACTCAATGTATGATCAATCGGCTGTTTTAAGTGAATGATGAAAGATTTACGACAAATAAGTGGTACTCCAAATCTGAAGTTAGAATACCCGAACAAGCGTCGAGTTCTTGTGTCACCTCACGCGAAGTGTGTTGTCACGTCAATTCAATGTGTGGACATGATGAATAATTTGACCGGCGTATACTAATCTTTGCTCTTGTACTACTTACTTGTCGTATTTAGTGTCACATTTTAACCATAGGTTTAACTAACAAATGCGCACTTGAAGCCTAAGTGATACATATATATATATATATATATATATATATATATATATATATATATATATACTTGCACAACATCTCCATCATCATTATCGGTACATCCTGCTTGGTGAGTTAGGATGCACTTGATCCCGAAAGGTATCTATCCTTCAAACCCGGAGAGTGCTTCAAACTAACAACAATACATAATATCCAACAAAGAGGGTGCGTACTACAGACAGCGAATACATGGCTCGATCTACATATCGATCGAATCAAGTTGTGCATATTTCTTGTTGGCATGAACCTCATCGCCGCATGTCGGGTTTGCAAAAGCCATCCATCGCATGGAAGCTTGATGCCTTTCACACCTGAAGATTATCGGCAACAAGCTGTGTCGGCGAATCTCTGGATATGGTGATTCATGAAACCCATGGTATGATGTGTAAACACAGTCCCCCTGCCGAATGGAAGTTGCATATACGGTAATCATCACCGGTGATATGATCGACGATTGGTTGGATGATCGGATAATTGAGCCGAGGAACATGGAGTGGTTGCGAGGCTGTAAACCCACTTCGATTGAATCGCGCTGGCCCAACGGAGTTGGGATCTTTCGAACAAGCAGCCATAGCCATCAATGTCACGAGCGCCCGGACATTGTATGCGCATGTGGTTTGATGAAATGGTTTGGTCAATTTAGTGCGTGCAAATGAGCATCAAATGACCACCGTCGGCTGAGCGGCGATAAACCACCACCCATCGGCTGGTATGAGTCCAGGTCCAGGAATCATGAAGGCCAGCGCATTTGCGTCTGCTGTAACAATTCAAATTGGAGACCAAAAGGACAAAAATAAACAATCATGTTCAGAGTATGTGTGGAATTAAGATTATTATAACAATGACACATATCATAGACAGAGAATTGCAATGCCGTGGTCATAATCATACCCCAAGTTAAAAAAAATAAGCCAATGGCTTTCATATTCTAGCAATATATCATGGTTCAAACATCATGTAACAATGAGAGGAACACAGATATGACAGGGCCTACTCATATTCTACCATAGCACTTACTACAGTTATCATATCAACTCTAAGCAATAACATGCGCTGTTATAAAAATCACGGAAATGAGAGTAACATATAGCAATCATGAGATTATACTCATAATATTTATTCTAGCAATCATTAGATACAAATTGTTCTCATATCAACTCTAACAATAACATGTGTGGTCATAAAAATCTAGGAAATGAGAGGAAAATATAGCAATGATGTGGTTATAAACATACTATATATTCTAAATTTTTAACAATGAACAGGCAGTCGTATTCTTAAGATAAAGATGAGATGAGATTGAACAATTACGATGATAGATTCCACGATTATAGGTAGCCAATCGTAAATCGACCGCATAAACGATGCCATCATGCACTATAGCATCAGACAGAAGTGTTGGGTGAAGAGGATCGACGATGAGCCAGAACCATGTATGGTGACCGGATTCCAAATAGACTAATCACATGTTGAACACGGCAATGAGCTTGTAATCCATGTAGTCTTGATGGTGTGGGCACCGTGATTAAAACCCTCGACAAGCGAGTCGAGCCAAAAGCAGCGCGTCTCATGCGTAGTAGGAGGAGTGTCCGGCGGGCGCGAGGCTCGATGGTGGCGGTATCCAAAGATGGAAGGTGATCCCTCGCTGGGTGTAGATATCCAAGAGCGCCATGGACTACGGATTGGTGGATGAGGACGGTCGGTTGGCCTTCTTGCGGCCCGATAGTGGCGCGCATGAAGGACAGGTGGGCGAGTAGTGGTAGCATGTCGAAGGGCACCACGGCAACCTCCATAGGATCATCAAGTCGATTATGCGGGCCACCTGCGAGGATCGGGCATCGACAAGCAGGGTGTCTTAAAAAGAGTCGGCGGTTGCGGAGCGAGTAGAAGACGGTACAAAGACACCGAGCATGCGTCCAGACGGACGGTCTTGAAGTAGGTCCATCGATTCTGATCTGCTCCAAGAGAACATCGGGAGGAATTCCAATCGCGGCTCTGCGTGTCGGTCAGTTCGCCATTGGGGTTTTCGGTGCTGCGAGCCAGCGGGGAAGTGGATTGGTGAGCGGCGAAGAAGCTTCTCCTCGTGTGGCCGAGAAGTGGCGGAGGGATATAGTGCAGCATAAGCTACCAAGGAAGATAGCGCGCGAGGCGAGCAGTGGCGGGGAAATGGTGTGCGGCCGGCGATGGGGAAGAGAGGAGGAAGAAGAAGAGAGGAGGAAGAAGAGAGGAGGAAGAAGAAGAGAGGAGGAAGAAGAAGAGAGGAGGAAGAAGAGTGGAAGGCGGGGAAGAAAGTGCATTAAATCTCAATTCTACTACTACTACGGGATATACCATCCTTGAATGTAAATAGTTACACCGATGACATGTGGGTCTACCACAGAGGGCCCATATGTTAGTTAATGGAGGACGAAGCGTGCTCTCTTGGCAAACATGATGGCGATCTTGGTAAGGCTGATTTAGTAACACCAACACGCTGGTTCAGCTTATTAATTAAGTGTCCCATCTGCTGCAGCGTGTATTGTCACTTCACTGCGAAGACTAGTTGAATAGTTCTCTTTGACCGAGATGGGGAATAATGGATCGTGAAGACTTCCTTACTACATTATCTCTATGCCTCTACGCTCATTTCACTCATTTTGCTCCGTATGTAGTCACTTGTTCAAATCTCTAGAAAGACAAATACTCCATATTTGGGAACAGAGGGAGGATTTTACTCCGTATTTGGGAATAGAGGAGGATTTTACTCCGTATTTGGGAACAGAGGAGTATCACCATATGGAAGAACAGAGGAAGCTTGAAATATGAACATGTCAATGGGAGGAGTAAGCCCCATGCATGCATGCATGCATGCAACATGCAACACTCACACGTACACATGGGCCTGCGCAACACTCACACACCCATGCGACACACAGCACACGACGCAACACACATGCTCACGCTCAAGTGCTCAACCTACTCCCTACGTCTGTGAAAGATTGTGCATTTAGAGATTTACACATTGACCAGGGCATAATTAACGCCCAAAAGTAGCAGACTTATGTGTGCATGCGACCATTGAGAGAATAAGATTAAATGAAGGTCGTTGCATGCTGTAATTAAGGATAGACATGTAGCCTATACCTAGAGCACAAGTTGGTGCATTAGTCAATCAATACCGATTTAGATTAAAGGCTAAATGCATTGGAAGTGTAGACGTACTACACTCTTTGTTTTTTAGCTGATTTCTTTACTCCTTGCTTGGCGGCGGTGGGACCCAGAAACCAGGTGACAATTTAACCAGTCAACAAAGTGCCACGTCGACTATGTGGCCCGTCAGTAGGGTGCAATACGGTGCTCTACGATGAGCTAGTGATTGTATAATCACCGCAAAACTATATATAGTGACCGTAAAGAGCGTATTGTTACATAGGTTGACCGCCAGTGTATTTTCTCGTTTCAAATTAAGCCATATTAACCAGAAAGGATGCAGTATGGACTAGTACTAGTACTGCTTTTATGTGTCCCGTCAACTCGCCGAGCGAGGAGAAGCTTGCTTACTCGCCTCTCCCTGCGCCCAGCGCTGTGGGTTCCACAGAGACGAGGAGAGGGTTTTGACTACAGCGCCTTCTCCTTCTCCCTCGCCCTCGCCCTCGCCCTCGCCGTGGACGTGCAGCAGTTCAATCGGTGTCAGATTTCCAGAAGCATAATGTACTGTAGTATCATCATTGTTGGACCTTCCGCATAGGCGAAGAGCAAAAAGTGCAAGGTTCACACGAGTACGAACTGTTGAACCTCCAAAAGAGGCAAAGAGCCAAGCGCAAGGTTTTATAGGAGTTGTCGTCCTAGTAGGAGCGTACTACAACTATAGCGAACGATGCTATTGTATGATCCCGCCACGTCACGTATATCCAAAGCTGTGCCACCTTTTTTTTCTCAAAGAGCGTGTTGGATCCCGTGCAACAACCACACAAGTTGCGCGTACACATAACACATTTACTAGTAATAAATTCTAAAGGACAAATGCCGTTATGCCACACAAGTTCATCTCCAATTCATGTGATAAATTTGTGCATGACTATATATTCATAGCGCTACCATTCACAATTTACCGTACTCCACTTACGTTATAGATGGGCTACATGTCCTCCTCCAGTTCCAGTCCAGTGTTCTTCATGGATGGCATGATCCATAGCGGTGGGCAGCGGAAATCATTATCGCAGCTTTCTAGTCCGGTTCCACGATGAAGACTCATCAAGCTGAGCGGCATAAATCGAGGATAGCGTGTCTCAACATGTCGTTCATCCGGCGGTGCACAATGAAGACACAACCATGCTTCATGAATGGCAGGCCTTCCGTGTCGTACACGGAAGGTGGCATCCGCTTCACAATGGGGTAGCTGTCCCCAATGAAGAGCGAGTACTCTCCAAGAGTGTTCATCGGCACCCATGTAGCATCACGGGGGTCGAACTCGGTGTCGTTAATCTGGTACACGCGGCATCTCAGATCTGGACACATGGTGACATACATAGTCAAGGTCCATGCATAATAATGTTGTGCTCAAATATGGCGGTCGATGTCTTGTGCAGCAAATAGTACTACTCGGTATAGAGGAAGTAAAATAACCGACTTATTATATATAGCCACTCTTGGCTACATGGATGAGATAGTAAGACATGGAAAAACAAAAATGGTGGCAGCTAGTGGGTTCGAGTCTTCAAGGGCCTAGCTAGCTATCTGCGTCCTCAAGGTAAAAGTACTCCTACTAGTACGTAAGTAGAGTACTAGTACAACAATGAAAGAGAAGGCGAGAGGGTTAAAAAGGGAATACAGGGTAGATGGTGACAGTCCGATCGTGGTAGATTGTGTGACCATGTTGCACATCAGTGGTACCATGGGTAACGACTGCTAAGGTAGTTGATCCCAATATGCCAAAGTCAACTACAAGGTTCCAGGTTAGACCGAATCGCGGATGCAAATGCACATCCAGGATTGGCGATCTTATTTTGATCGCGGGATGACTGGTCCCTACAAAATAATGGAGTACCGTTAGGGATGCAAATGATGGTTTGTGCATTCAGTTTGTAATCTCCTGTATCGTACGATGGCAACCAGATGAAACAAGTCCCCTGGCTTGTCACCACAAAGATGCGGCCTAGATGGCGCACGGCGTCTTCGAACGTGTAGGGGTACAAATATGCCGCCGCCAACATGCGCCAGCCTCTGCCGTTACTGCCTCTTGCATTGATGGCAATCCTTATGTCGAACACCGTGATGAGATAGTAATCGTCGTAGCCGCGTCGCTTTGTCGGCGGGTCCGCAATTGCTATCTTCTTGAATCTCATGTAGGCATCATCATACGTGTCAAGCCCAGCCAGTCCGGAAGGCCGATCCCAATGGTGAAGAAGGGGTCCACCGGAACGGCCGCACTGCTGTGGATGTTGTGCAAAATGATGGTGGTATCCGGCCGGAGGTATGCAAGCCAATCTTCGTTGTCACCGACCCAGACCTATATATAAGACGGTGGGCAGCGGAGAAATTACAGGATGGAAATGGAATAACTAAGTACTACATGATCAAACTCCATTACTGACCTGCTCATCGGACAAAATCCGACTACCTCTCAACGTCGGCAACTCTAGCGGAGTCAACGTGCAACCATGGCCAGGGAGCGGTGGACTGTTCGAAGGATTGTCCCATAGAAGAACCTTCTCCTCGAGGATGCATGGAAGATCAACAAGCATGGCCTTTTCCCAAGCCATTGTAAGCACCGTCTTGAAAAAGATGGTGCAGGAAGCACCAAGTCTTGCGGCGGAGAGGACGTCGGAGCAGCGTCGATTCTCCCGGAGGATCGTCGTCCAAGGTATCCCAATCCCGGCGAGGAGGAGAACCGCTGGCGAATCCATGGGAACAACGACGAACTGCCTTCTCTTGAGGGAGGCTGGCGAGGAGATAAGGCGTAGTAACCGCGGGGCGCGTCCCTTCAACTATAGATCATTCCTTAGAGAAGGGGTGAGGCTATTATTTACTACTAGTACTAGCATTATGGGACGTAATGGGATTGTGTTATCTTGTAAATAATAGCACTAGTAAGAAATTTTGGCACTAGCTAGTAGTTTTAGGCGTGGATTAAGAAATTTTGGGTATGTTTTTGCTATTTTTGTACATGTCAACTAGTGTCAAAAAGCGTCTTACATTATGTGGCGGAGGATGCGTTACTCGTCTTTGTAGCATTACTAGTACTACTTTCTCAACTAGTAGTGCGATGTCTTGTACTTCTAGTATAGTGCACGGTTTTGAACTCTTGAATCTCGGGGCCAAGGAGCTACGGTTGGAAGTGGAGGTACTCTGTTCTCTAGAACCATCGTTGTACTATCAATGCAGGAAATTACACCTGCATAGTGGCCTAGTGGGTACTCTCGATTCTCTATTCAGCTGCTCCTCTGACGTAGCTGGCCTACTCAGCCACTCCTCTCACGCACACACTAGCAGCCTGTTTATTAGCGATGGTTACTACGGGGGCAGAACATTTGAGCTATTTGATTAAGTGAGACTAGGCTTTTCGCTTCCATTTGTGGAGGTGTAATGGATCTCGTCGAACTTTGTTAGTAGTTCCTTCTTTATGAATGAGATGAAGCAAAGCTTTTGCCTCCGTTTCAGAAAAAAAAACACGTCAAGAGGAATTTCTTTTATAGTAGAGCCGATAATGGAGTGAAGTCCATGTGTGCAGCATACAAGCTCTGAGTAGTAGTAGAGCACTTTACGTCTGAGTTATATTGCATAGTTCCCAATGCCTGCCGGCCTTTCCGGCTCCTCGGGCTTAATTGGGAGGTGCTAGTTTAAATATGCTACTAGCTGATGAGGAAGCTGCAAGCGAGGTGCGGCTAGAAGCGAGCACCTGCGAGCCACGAGATCTTGGGAAGGAAAACCTGTTCACGTGGCTAGGCTATCCGATGCACCCAGTTGTGGTGCCACCGTCCGTTGACTTCAAAACTCAAACTACACATGTAAAATATTGGCTCGCAGCAAAGTTACTATTTAAAAAAAAAGCCGCATGCGTCGTTAATGGATCGAACCCACAAAGCGAGGTATACACTCCCGCGACCACTAGTAGTACTCGTTGGAGTACAAGCGCAACCTAGAATAAGCCTTTTGTCGCTAGTAGTACATTGTTCTAACAAGAAACCCTAATAATGCAAGAAACCACTAATAATGCCAAGAAACTACTACCACTTGCATATGTGGCAGACTTAAGATAAGACTACCTTATCAACCATTGTACATTCTTTTACCAACCAGCCCTACCAAGAAAGCGACTACTCTACAAAGTGCCGTTATGGGCGCGTTTCAACCCATGGCCCTGTTTGGATGCATTTGTTGTCAATCTAACCCTGCCATCCAAACACCACTTTAGTTAGAGTTAGTTCGGGTTAGAATCTAACCTCGACTTAGAGTATCCAAACAGGGTCCGTGTAAGCCCATTAAGTCAACGCCTTCTATTCGACCGGGCGTTATGACTTGTGGGACCTACATGTCAGTCTGCACAAAAATCCCCGAGTGACCACCTACCTCCCGCCCGTCCACCTAGTCATCCTCGGCCATGGGACGCTCTGCCGGCAGAAGGCGAGGTCAAAACCGCCGGCGGTGCGGAGCCCATCTTGTGGCAGCCCGGATGCCAGCTCTGTCTGGCGCTCACGGCCGCTAGCTAGCCAAGATAGCTCCGTCCAGCTGCTTGTCTGCAAGGTTTGCTAGCTAGATTGGCACGGCGGTGCGGCGTCTTGCTTTCGCTGCAGCTAAGGCCAACCATCGGCTCGGCGAAGGCCAGTAGCGGCTTGCTCGCTCGTGAGTCATGCTCGGGCCAGCCTGCCAACCCGTGCGGAGGCCAGCGCGGCGTCCGGCCCGTCCGGCCAACTCGCTCGTCACCGGCGCCACCGACGAACACGCATCAGTATTGTTTGAAGTAATGTTTAGGAAAAATAGTGATTTGAGGGGGAATAACAGGATAGAAGGTCAGATGTGGGTCCCTCATGTCAATGGTCAAACAAAATATGTTGGTTTAGGCTGCCTCATCAGCACGGACGTGTGGGCCAACCCTGTCATAAATGGGTTTAAACTAACTGAATCGGTAGGTAGTAGTTTTAGGCGTGGATTAAGAAATTTTGGGTATGTTTTTGCTATTTTTTGTACAATAGATTCTTCCTAGGGCTGGTTGAAAGTTGTAGTTTTTTGTTAAATACTCTACATATTGTAAGTAGGAGTGAAAGTTAAGCTTTGGAACCCAATAAGCCAGGCTAGTTACATAGTGCATATGTGTACATGATTGAAAGTAAATATCAACCATGAGTGACTAATATCTTGATGGAAAACTCGAAACTATGGAATACTAGGGAAAAAATTGCTTGGTTGGAAATACTAGCAATGTTCATGTGCGTTACAACGAATCATAGTTAGAATAATACTTATTCACAAACTTGATACAAAACACTCTAATTTTGATATACATATATCACTCGAGATATATTATGTTTCAATTAGAATATATTCCTTGGGCTGTTTTGGTGAGGTCAAGGAGGGATGTGGTCGGTTTTAAGATACTAATTATGGGTTTTTTTGCAAATTTGTAGACAAGTGGGATGTTGGTGAGAAAAGGCAACAACTTACCTCACGATCGTAAGATGTAGATCTAATGGTCACAAGCTGACGGATGGCGACACCATCATCACCAACTTAGTATTACTGTAGGAGTACTAGCAAGATCCGTGCATTGCGGAACATCAAGATGCATTTTTTATAAAACACTCGTTGTAATTGACCCATGCGGAGTAATCCCATGTGTAAAAACTAATGATATCTCGAGAAATAGTAGATAAGGTGAAGAGGAGGGGCGTGGTGGTGATTGGTGGTCGGATGGCGGAGGCATGGGGATTGGCGCGCCAAAGAACGCCACCAGAGCCGATTGTTCGAGAGGCTTCCTTTCTTAATTGCTCAACAATGAGGTTGTTGGAGATAAGGATGAGCGAGGAAGGCCTTGTGCGCAAATGTGGACAGGGGTGCGGGTATCTTTTAGTTTAATTTCCATCAGTCAGATATAGATCGGACGGTCTATATTGCAAGATGGCACGCGTACCATCATCACCAACTCGGTTTTTTATAAGAGAAGAAATATAAGTGTGGAGATACAAACATATTATCGATACTTGTTTCCGTAAAATAGCATCTACATTCTATTCAACGCCTCAACATGTGAGGCCTTAGCACAATGACTTCTCGACTGTGTAAAACAAAGGTTTTCCCGTCGCCGATAAGGAGGGGGTGACGGCGGCGCGCTTTTTGGCTTGCTCTAGTCCTAGTAGTCATACTAGGTGGTCTAAGCATGTGTAGATTTATTCTTTTTCACATCTCATGTTCGCCGTATTGCCACGACTGTTGATGAATAGATGGTAAGTTATTCACGGGGAAACCCTTGTTGAGCGTGTTTGCGAGAGAGAGAGAGACAGTGTGCATGCGTGACATGTCTAGAGACTGAGGCAATGATAACAGATTATTTGTGTCTATGTGTGTGGAGGATAGAGAGAGACATGTACATGGGGCTTTGTGTTGTGTAACATGGAGACACATATACATAATTAGAGAGTGAGTGTGCGAGATACACATGCGGACATGGGGAGAGATGAGGATCCAGTTAATGGGTGTTTGTCCGGTGTACATGTGTGTTTGTGTGGCGTTTGTGTGTGAGAGGGAATTGATAACCCACAAGTGTAGGGGATCATAACAGCATTCGAGGGTAGAGTATTCAACCCAAATTTATTGATTCGACACAAGGGATCCAAAGAATATTCTCAAGTATTAGCAGTTGAGTTGTCAATTCAACCACACCTAGATAACTTAGTATCTGCAGCAAAGTATTTAGTAGCAAAGTAATATGATAGTAGCGATACTTGTAACAAAAGAGTAATGAAAGCAAAAGTAATATTTTTGGTGTTTTGTAGTGATTGTAACAATAGCAGGGGAAAGTAAATAAGCGAAGACCAGTATATGGAAGCTCGTAGGCATTGGATCGGTGATGGATAATTATGCGGATCACGGTTCATCATGTAACAGTCATAACATAGGGTGACACAGAACTAGCTCCAATTCATCAATGTAATGTAGGCATGTATTCGAATATAGTCATACGTGCTTATGGAAAAGAAATTGCATGACATCTTTTGTCCTACCCTCCGTGGCAGCGGGTCCTAATGGAAACTAAGGGATATTAAGGCCTCCTTTTAATAGAGAACCGAACAAAGTATTAGCACTTAGTGAATACATGAACTCCTCAAACTATGGTCATCACGGGAGTGGTCCGATTATTGTCACTTGAGGTTGCGGATCATAACACATAGTAGGTGACTATAGACTTGCAAGATAGGATCAACAACTCACATATATTCATGAAAACATAATAGGTTCAGATCTGAAATCATGGCACTCGGGCCCTAGTGACAAGCATTACGCATAGCAAAGTCATAGCAACATCAATCTCAGATTATAGTGGATACTAGGGATCAAACCCTAACAAAACTAACTCGATTACATGATAGATCTCATCCAACCCATCACTGTCCAACAAGCCTATGATGGAATTACTCACGCATGGCAGTGAGCATCATGAAATTGGTGATGGAGGATGGTTGATGATGACGACGGCGATGAATCCCCTCTCGAGAGCCCGAGCGGACTCGGATCAGCCCTCCCGAGAGGTTTTAGGGCTTGGCGGCGGCTCCGTATCGTAAAACATGATGATTTCTTCTCCTTGATTTTTTTTCTCCCCGAAAGAAAATATATAGAGTTGGAGTTGGCATCAGAGGAGCTCCAGGGGACCCACGAGGTAGGGGGGCACGCCCTAGGGGGGCAGGCGCGCCCCCACCCTCGTGGACAGGTGGTGGGCCCCCCTGGCCTTCATCTTTTGCAATGATTTTTTATTATTTCCGAAAAGTTGTTCCGTGAAGTTCCAGGTATTTCCGAGAACTTTTGTTTCTGCACATAAATAACATCATGGCAATTCTGCTGAAAACAGCGTCAGTCCGGGTTTGTTCCATTCAAATCATGCAAGTTAGAGTCCAAAACAAGGGCAAAAGTGTTGGGAAAAGTAGATACGACGGAGACGTATCAACTCCCCCAAGCTTAAACCTTTGCTTGTCCTCAAGCAATTCAGTTGATAAACTGAAAGTGATAAAGAAAAACTTTTACAAACTCTGTTTGCTCTTGTTGTTGTAAATATGTAAAGCCAGCATTCAAGTTTTCAGCAAAGATTATAACTAACCACATTTGCAATAATTCTCGGGTCTCATGTTTACTCATATCAATGGCATAATCAACTAGCGACCGATAATAATAAATCTCGGATGACAACACTTTCTCAAAACAATCATAATATGATATAACAGGATGGTATCTCGCTAGCCCTTCCTGAGACCGCAAAACATAAATGCAGAGAACCTTTAAAGATCAAGGACTGACTAGACATTGTAATTCATGGTAAAAGAGATCCAATCATAGTCATACCCAATATAAATTAATAGTAATGGATGCAAATGACAATTGTGCTCTCCAGCAGTGCTTTTAATAAGAGGCTAATGACTCAACATAAAAGTAAATAGATATACCCTTCGCAGAGGGAAGCAGGGATTTGTAGAGGTGCCAGAGCTCGGTTTTGAAATAGATATAAATAATATTTTGAGCGGCATACTTTCATTGTCAACATAACAACTAAGAGATGGCGATATCTTCCATGCTACACACATTATAGGCGGTTCCCAAACAGAATGGTAAAGTTTATACTCCCCCTCCACCAACAAGCATCAATCCATGACTTGCTCGAAACAACGAGTGTCTCCAACTAGCAACAGTCCCAGGAGGAGTTTTGTTTGCGATTATTTTGATTTAGTTTGCATAAAGCATGGGACCGGGCATCCCGGAGACCAGCCATTTTCTCATGAATGAGGAGCGGAGTCCACTCCTCTTGAGAATAACCCGCCTAACATGGAAGATATGGACAGCCCTAGTTGATACATGAGCTATTCGAGCATACAAAACAGAATGTTTATTTGAAGGTTTAGAATTTGGCACATACAAATTTACTTGGAACGGCAGGTAAATACCGCATATAGGAAGGTATGGTGGACTCATATGGAATAACTTTGGGGTTTAAGGGATTGGATGCACAAGCAATATTCCGCTTAAATACAGTGAAGGCTAGCAAAAGGCTGGAAGCGACCAACTAGAGGCGACAACAGTCATGAACATGCATTAAAATTAATAAACATTAGATGCAAGCATGAGGAGGATATAATCCACCATGAACATAAATATCATGAAGGCTATGTTGATTTTGTTTCAACTACATGTGTGAACATGTGCCAAGTCAAGTCACTTAAATCATTCAAAGGAGGATACCACCCCATCATACCACATCAGAACCATTTTAATAACATGTTGTACATAAGGTAAACCATTATAACTCATAGCTAATCAAGCATGGCATAAGCAATTATGATCTCTAATTGTCATTGCAAACATGTTTATTCATAATAAGCTGAATCAAGAGCGATGAACTCATCATATTTACAAAAACAAGAGAGGTCGAGTTCATACCAGCTTTTCTCATCTCAGTCAGTCCATCATATATTCATCATAATTGCCTTTCACTTGCACGACCGAATGGTGTGAATAATAATAAGAGTGCATGTGCATTGGACTAAGCTGGAATCTGTGAGCATTCAATAAACAGGAGAAGACAAGGCAATATGGGCTCTTGGTTAAATCAACAATAATGCATATAAGAGCCACTTCAACAATTTAATCATGGTCTTCTCCTATCGACCCCCAAAGAAAAGAAAAGAAATAAAACTATTTACACGGGAAAGCTCCCAACAAGCAAAAGAAGAACAGGAAATATTTTTTAGTTTTCTTTTTTTAATTAATACTTCTACAGCAAGAAAAGTAAACTACTACTAATTTTTTTAGTTTTTCTTAAGGTTTAACAAACACACAAGAAGAAAGCGGGAAAAAGAAAATAAACTAGCATGGATATTACAGTGAAAAAGTATGAGCACCGACATCTAGTAATGAGTGTGTGTGTGTGAACATAAATGTAATGTCGGTGGGAAATACGTACTCCCCCAAGCTTAGGCTTTTGGCCTAAGTTGGTTCATTGCCAGGGATGGCCTGGCGGATACCCGTAGGTGTAGCTGGGGTCGTACTGCGATGAAAAAGACTCTGACTGCCATTGGCTGGCAGCCATCTCCGGATCGCAGGAATAAACACACTGTCGTGGAGGCTCATATTGTGGTTTCGGTTCTGGGGCTGGTGCAGGATACCGGTAGGCTTGAACGGCCGCCCACGGAACGAGATACGATCCTTCAAAATTAAACAAGGAAGGAGCAGGCAAGGTAATAGTCTCAGGGTGATGTTTATTAAAGTACAATTTGTATTTAAGCTCCCCTTCCCGACTCTTAACAATAAAATCATGCGCTAGCATACTCTTATAATCTAAATAAGCACTAGGCAACAATTTTTCTTCTTTCTCATAGAGCCTAATAGATGTGTTAATATGTGCAGCTAGGTGTGAAGCATAAATAACTCCAAATATGGGGCCCTTAGTACGGTTCAAACTTAACCGTTTAGCAATAATTCCGCCCATACTAACAGTGTTATCGCGGAATAAACCATGAAACAAAATGATAATATCAGGAACACTAAGGTTTCCACAGTTTCCGCGACCAATAAAGCAACGACTAGCAAATATGGCAAAGTAGCGTAAAACAGGAAAATGTATGCTAGTGATTCTTGCATTGGAAACCTTCCTGGTTTCCCCCACAGTAATGGTGTCAATGAATTCTTCCACATCTTTACGATGTGGTTCATCTAAGGTACCCTCGAAGGGTATTTTGCAAACCTTGCAAAATTCATCTAGGGGCATTTTCTTAACAACATAATATAAATGAAACTCTACTGAAGGAGGTGATTCCGCAGGAAAATAGTAGAAGTTTTGCACAAAAGTATTAGTGAGTAAGAGATACTGATGACGTTGGTCGCGGAGGAAGTCAGTGAGGCCAGCATTCTCAGCCAATGAATAGAAATCCTCATAAATCCCGGCTTGTCTCAAGAAGTCATCGGAAGGCCATTCACACGGTAGGACCTCCGCGGTACGAGGCAAATTATATTTGGGCATTTGTGCTTCTTCATTTTGCTTTTCGTTCGAGCTTCGGCTCGATGAGCCCCTCAAAAGTCTCTTCATCATTTTCTGAAATATTCTGAAATTTTTAGTAACTTCAAACAAAAGTGAACCAACTTCAATAAAATTGATAGCAACTACTCCTACAAGTGCCTAGAGGATATATCATGCATTAGAACTACTTGGAACCATATAAATTTGACATGCAAGCTCAAGAACATGGTCACCTAGGCAGCACAAATTTGCAAAGAATAAAGCACTATAACAAAAACTAATTGGACCAATGGAGGAGTCACATACCAAGGAACAATCTCCCCGAGCAGTTTTGTGAGAGGTGCTTTGAGCAAGGAGATCGAAAATCGCAGCAAAGTGAGCTAGAACTCGTGCTTGAGCTAGATACTCGTGTTTGTGGGAGGAAGAAGAAGTGGGTGGGTGCAGGAATAAGTGGAGGAGGGCCACCGTGGGCCCACGAGGCAGGGGCATACACAGGGGTAGGCGCGCCCTCCACCTCGTGGCAGTGTGGCAACTCCCCAGCTGTGTTTTCAGTACCATAAATCCTCAAATATTCTAGAAAAAGTCATATTAAATTGGCATGGCATTTGGAGGACTTTTATTTTCGGGGTATTTTTATATTGCACAGATAAATCAGGAAACAGACAGAAAAATACTATTTTTACTTTGTTGCAACTAAATAACAGAAAGTAGAAAGAGGGTACAGAAGGTTGTGCCTTCTAGTTTCATCCATCTCATGCTCATCGAAAGGAATCCACTAACAAGGTTGTCGGTGTACTAAGGTAGGGGTACCTTAGTACCCCGAACATGTGCACGGGCAGTCGCAGCGTCCCCGTGGCAAGCCTTGCCGGGCATCTGTCGAGACCTCCGCGGCCCTTCAGAAAACAAGACCCCGGCAAGAGGAGCTTGTCGGTAAGCCATTCAAGAACAAAGTAATCAAGACCCGGCAAGAGGAGCTTGCCGGAAGGATACTCGGTAGCGAAGGAAACAAGGCCCGGCAAGAGGAGCTTGCGGGAAGGCTTGTGGGCGCCGAAACCCCTAAGCGACAAGGTTCCTGCGCGGCAAAGCACTTGCAGGCGGGCAACCTCTCTTCATCTCGCTCCAGCTCACCCGCCAGCGTGTCACCACGGGCTCTCCCAAGCAGCGTGTCGGCGGGCTGTGCAGCCAGCGGGGAGCAGCGATAAGCGGCGACAAGCTACCATCGTGGCAGCGGAGGCGCACTTGCGGTCCTGTTACCTTTGTTGAGGCGACTATGGCGGGCATTGATGACTCTTGTCCCTTGCCGTCGAGTTAGGTATAGATTCTTGTACCTTTGTACAAGCGGTGTACCAACCTATGTTTTCTTGTCTTACCCTTGTCTACTTGCCACATGTGGTGACCCCTTGTGCCTATAAAAGGAGGCCCAAGTGCAGCGTAGAAAGGGTTCGGTCCAGCTCGGCTTAGTTCATCATACTCATCTGAAACCACACTCGGGCTAGGTCTTGTAGCTCCCATTGCTCCCTAGCAAGAACACAAGATAATCCACAAAGCAGCAGGAGGTATTATCTCTCGGAGAGCTCGAAGCTGGGTAAATCCGCTCGTGTGCATCGCCTCGATCCGCTCTTTGTGCAATCTCCGCCCCCTCCGAACCACAAGGGACCCAGGTCCGTAGGGTGCTCGTGGGGCGCGATCCGTTCTCCCGACATCTTTGGCGCGCCAGGTAGGGGGCGTCGAGGCTGTGTGAACCCGATCCGGCGGTCACACGAGCAACTTCATCAACATCTTCGTCAACATGGCGCCGAAGAAGAAATCTTCGGCAGCAGCAGAGCCGTCCGCGTCGAACCCACCACCACGGGCTGTCGGTGGTGGGGAAACGCTGGTGGAGGAACGGCGTCGTCGAGAGAGCCCACAATGCCGCCAGGATCAAGGACAAGGCAGCACAGGCGTCGGCGTCGAGTCCGCACCGCGTCCTTCGCAGGAGGCGCGGGACCGATCAACGTCATGATGCTCGCGGCGCCATCGCTCGTTGGATCAAGGCCAAGATGGAGGATCCGAGGCCCTCGAGACCGCATGCACCCGACATGCTGGTACAAGCGAATCTGATCGCTTGGGCGGGATGCTGCTCCTCCTAACGGTTAGGAGTCGAGCACATCCGTTCTTCGCTCCGTCGCCGTTGCCGCCAACCACACCAGCGGAAGCCTTGGCTGAAACTCGATTACTTCTAGATTACCCTCCAGCGGCCGATAAGGTCGGCGAATGGAGGGCCACAATTCAGTCTCATCGGCCGCCAGCGGCGGCGTCCCGCGACAACCGAGTGCCTCGCGGCCGTGGCAAAGCGACAAGGCGCGAGCTGATGGCGACAAGACCTGCGGGGTGCAGCCACCGTGCACTCCCCTTCACGAAGACCAAGATCGCCGACTCGCGGATCCACCTCGGCAGCGACTCCACAGCGTCGTCGGATCCATGAGCTCGCCGCGACCAGCGCCAAGTTCTCCGAGAACGGCAAGAAGAAGACGCTTCGAACCCGTATCGGCGCCGATGAAAGCGCCGTCAATCGGACCAGCGCGGGCCTTGTCGATATGCATGCGCCCGAAGAACGAGCGACTTACCGTCTGTGATAGGTTGTCCTGCGTTCACTCGAGAGCTGCGGCAAGTCGGTGGCCCGACAAGAAAAACTTCAAACCAGGCGTGCGAGAAAAGTATGATGGCAGGACACACCCATCGGAGTTCCTCAGCATCTACACCATCGCGGTGCAAGCTGCGGGGGCGAGACGACAAGATCCTCGCCAACTACTTTCCCCGGTGCTCAAGCCAAGCGTCAGATCTTGGCTCATGCACTTGCGGATGGCTCTATTTCTTCTTGGGCAGATTTGTGCCACGGTTTGTTGGCGCCTTCACGGTGACCACAAGCCTCATGGCGGAGAGTGATCTCCACCTGCTTGCCCAAAAGGAGGAGAGTCCCTGCGCAAGTTCATCCGAGATTCGATCGAGTGCACTACAACATCCCGGCGTCCACCCTGCCGTGGTGATCGATGCATTAAATCAGAATGTCTGAAACCGCGGGATGAGGAGGAGATGGCGATGTGCAAAGTGAAAACGTCAGCTCCACGAAGCCGCCGCCAAGAAGGTCCCTAAAATCAGCGCAAATATCAGCGAGGAGCGATGCTGCTCCGACAAACCATACACTTTGTATCGTTGAAGCAAGCGCTCCCGACAAGTTTCGCTCCGGCAAGCTTGCGGGATCATCAACTCCGGCGGACCCACGAGTTCTCGCCGTGAAAGCTGATGTTCCCGCAGTGATAGAAGAGCCTTTAGTCCTTGTTGTCGAGCCTCAAGCTCCAGCATGGGCGCAGCAAATCGTCCATTTCCTTCAGACAGGAGAACTTCCCGAAGAGCAAGAAGAAGCGGAAAAAGTAGCCCGGCAGTCAAGTATGTACCAGTTTGTTGACAACATCCTGTACAGAAGAAGACTCAACGGTGTGAAATTGAAGTGTATTTGTCGGGAAGATGGACAAAAGCTGTTGGCAGAGATACATGGAGGCATATGTGGTCACCACATCGGCAAAAGAGCACTTGCCGGCAAGGCTTTCCGGCAAGGTTTCTTCGGCGAAGCCCTCCGAGGATGCAACTGCACAAGTAACCAAGTGTGAAGCGTGCAGTTCCATTCCAAGCAGATACACCAACCAGCTCAAGCTCTCAGACGATCCCTTTATCCTGGCCCTTTTGATGCAGGGGCTCGACATCCTCGGCCCCTTCCCGAGCTGTCGGGGCTTTGAATCTTGTACATCATAATCGACAAGTTCACAAAGTGGCGGAAGTGGAACCAGTGAGGAAGGTGACAGCCGATCGGCCGTCAAGTTCTTGAGTCAATTGTTTGCCGTTTGGGATTCCTAACGGATCATCACCGACAACGGCACACAGTTCACGAGCCGCACCTTCATGCGATCGCCCAAGATCTTGGCGCCAAGATCTGCTTTACTTTGCTCATCCGAGAAGCAAAGGTCAAGCGAGAGAAAACAAGCGCTGATGTGCTACGAGGACTCAAGACCAGAACTTTCGACGGGCTGCCCAAGTGCGGAAGGAAGCTGGATCGAGGAGCTGCCGGTGGTTCTTTGGTCGTCGAGCGACACCAAATCGAGCCAGCGGCGGACACCTTTGCTCTAGTCTACGGAGCAGAGGCAGTTCTCCCCACGGAAC
>JAHIAM010015160.1:0-10185 GCA_021605205.1 Aegilops longissima | reverse complement strand
AGTTATTTAGTTAATTAGTTTAATTCACTTTTAATTCATTTTCGCTTTCGCTTAAATAAAACATTCATTTTAGCTTTTTGGGGCCTCCTGCTGGCACACGGCCTAACGGGTGGGCGCCGGGTGTGGGTCCGCCTTCTGGCATCCCCTGCCCGGTGGGCGGGCCTTGGATCGGGGGGGCGGCCGGTTGGGAAGCCGCTTCCCACCGGAAGGGCGCCACGCCGGAGGGGGGCGGGGAGGCCGGGGCGGGCTCCGGGAGAAGGGGTCGGGGGCCCCGGAGCGGGGAGGGCGCCGAACGGGGAGAGGGGAGGCCGGGCCGGGGACCAAGACGGGGCGAAGGCCCGACGAGGGGAAGAGGAAGGGGAGTCGGGGCGACGGTGGGGGCCAGCCGGGCGCGCCACGGACGTTGGAGGCGCCGGGCGAGGGGAGAGGCACGGTGGCGGGCGGGCCACGGGCGCGGCCCGGGCGGCCGGAGCCGGGGGGAGGGGAGGAGGGGGAACGCCACAGGCGGCACCAGAGCCGGACGCCACGAGGGAGAGGGAGGAGGCCTGTGGCCTCACCGGGGTTCGGGTCTTGGGCAAGGTGGTAGGGTCGAGGTGGGCGCCGGGACGAGCGGGCGGGGAGCAAGGCCGGGCGGAGGGAGGAGTCCGGCGAGGTCTGGGCGCCGGGCCCGGGAGGTCCCCAAGGGCGGGTCGATCCCACCTGAACGGATCGGGAGAGGGGGGGCGACGTGGGGAGGGGGGAGCACCGTGGCGGGCGTGGGGGGGATCACGGGGGGAGGCGGGTGGGAGGCCTGCCTGATCCAATCGGGTCGGGGAGGGGGGAGGGGAGGGGGAGATGGGGTGGTGGGTTTCTCGGGTGGATAAGGGAGAGGGGGGAGGGTCTGGCCGGGCCCGGGGCCTGCGGGCCTCGGGCTTGGCCCAAAGAGGGGGGGGGGGGAGTGGGAGGGGGGGCCGGCTGGGCCGGGGGTTTTATCCTCCCCTTTTATTTTCCTTTTATTTTTTTTTATTTTTTGAAAACGAAACCAAGAATAGTTAATTACAGTAACCGGGGTTTATCGTTGTATAACCATCCCAATAAATCTCCTCCATTACAAGAAATCTCGGCCCCAGATTTAGGAGGTAGACGGAAAGAGTGCGGATATTCATCTCGAGACGATCCTCGCCTCCGTGTGGCTTGCCTTCAGGTGATTCACCATCGGACCTTGAGGAACTTGATCGCTTTCCGACGGGTAACGGCTCAGCTTGGTCGAGAATGCGGACCGGATGCTTTTATAGGAGAGGTATGCTGAATTCGAGCACTTCATGGTCCACCGCCGGATTGGGTCCTTGAAGCAGCGCCGAGTTGGGACACGTGGAACACATCGTGAACTCGAGAAAGGTTCGAACGGAAGCTCCAGTTGATAAGCCACTTTTCCACGCCTTTTCCGTAATAGTGAAAGGGCCAATATAGCGAGGAGCTAGCTTGCCCTTGATCCCGGGTGAGCACCCTTCATTGGTGTAACGCGAAGATAGGCCTTTTCGCCAAAGTTGATAGACCATGTTTTGTGATGACGGTCATAATTATTTTGACGCGATCGAAAGCGCCTTGAGATTCTCGCTAATGCGGACTTGTTCTTCCGCATGTTGGATAATATCCGACCAAGAGTGGACGCCCCGCTTTCGACCAGCCAGAGGGGGTTCATATAACACTTCAAGGGGGCCATCTTCGACTAGCTTGAAAGCTATTATTATAAGAGAACTCAAGATACGGAGAGATTCCTCCCATTTCTTCCGAATGGAGACACAAGCTCAAGCATGTCTTCGAATTTGGACACGCTCAACTTGCCCTTGAGACTGGATGAAAAGCAAATCAAAGATAAATGAGTCCCCATAGCTTCTGGAAACTTGCCCGTAATCTTGAAGTGAATAAGCTGCCACCGGCCAACTTAACCAAAGGAATACCGTGAAGTGAAACAATTCGACAATAGAGCGCTGTGTGGCTAGCGGATCGCTTTCTTTACCGCCAAAATGTGCAACTTTAGAAAGCCGTCAATGACGCACGAATAGCATCATTACCTTTTCGCGATTTGGGAAATCCAAAGGACAAGTCCATTTCAACATGGTCCCATTTCCATTCGGGAATAGAGATAGGTTGCAGAGTTCCAAAGGCCTTTGATGTTCGCTTGATACGACGGCAAACGCCACACTCGTAAACATAAGCAATGTCCCGCTTCATATTAGACCACCGTAATCTTCGACAATGTCTTGATACATCTTTGTACCGCTGTGGTGGATACATAGAGGCGATCATGAGCTTTTGCATAACCTTCCGGTCATATCCAAGTTGTCCTTCTTGCAGGCACCACTAGGCGGCCTTTTGAAGTACAAGGCGCCATCATCGAATAGTGAAGGATGAGGGATTTCCTTTCCCGACGCCTTGTTTAAGCTTGTAGACCTCGTGGATCCCGCATTGTCTTTATGGTGCCCAAGAGATCGGGTTCAACAGCCGGGTAAAGAGGGATCCTGGGAACAACACGGAGATTCATCTTATGGAACTCCGGAGGAGGGGGAGCGGGCACCGGAGGAACAATATGGAGGTTCAGCTGAATTCTTCAACAAGTGAGGGCTGAACTTTTGAACTCAAGGTGGTTGCAAAAGACTTATGCTCAAAGCATCACCATCACATTAGCCTTGCTCGCGTAGGAAATTCCCAAATCAAACTGAATCTTCCATCCATTTGGGGAGGTTCAGGTCCGGCTGAGTAAATGATATTTCAGACTTGGTGGTCAAGCAAGATCTCGCAACGATTACCGAGAAGGTAATGTCGCCAACCGCTTAGCGCATGAATGGGAAGTTCGAGGTCGGAAGGGTAGTTCTCCCTGAGGGCAAATGCCGAGAGGCATAAGCAACCACTTTGCGCCTTGCATTAGGACACCGCCTAATCCTTGACGGAAGCGCCGCAAAAATGACGAAGTCCTTCTTAGTATCGGGAGGAGCTAGCATCGGGCGGTTGTCCTTTGTCTTTGAGTTTCGGAAACTTTCCCCGACACTTATCTGCCCATTGAACTTGACGCCTTTATGCAATAGATTAGTCGAGGCTCGGCAATCTTGGAGAAGTTCTCGATTAATCGACGGCAATAGTCAAGCAGACCGAAAAACTTCGACTTGCTTAACGCTCTTCGGGAGTCCAATCGAGAATAGCCTGAACTCGCTCAGGTTGACGGCAATACCATCCTTAGAAATGACATGCCCAAGATAGGTTACTTCGGAAGCCAGAATTCACATTTGGAGAACTTGGCATAGAGTTGATGCCTCGTAGCTTTTCCAAAGACAAGACTAAGATGTTCAAAGATGTTCTTCTTCATTCTGGAATAGATCAGATATCATCCAGATAAACCACCATTTAACTTGTCGAGGTAATCCATGAATATATAGTTCATCGGAGAGAAGGTGGCTGGAGCATTGGTTGCCGAAGACATGACGTGTACTCGATGAACCATAACGAGTCACAAATGCGGTCTTGGGGATATCCTCCTCATTAACACGGATCTGGTGGTAACCAACCTCAAGTCGAAGTTTCGAGAACACCGACGAACCAGCCGCTTGATCATAAAGATCATTGATCCGAGGAAGAGGATACTTATTCAATGGTAGCTTGATTTATAGGACGGTAGTCTTGAACCAATCGGTTTGTCCCATCCTTCTTCTTGACAAAGAGAGAAGGTGCTCCCCAAGGAGAGCAACTTGGGCGGATGAAACCACTTTGAAGAGATTTGTCGATTTCCTCCTTTAGCTCAAGGAGTCGCGCGGCGATCTTGTAGGGACGCCTTATAGGAGTGGTGCCGGTTTCAAGTCGATGACAATTCGACACTCTAGCAGGGGAATCGAAGTTCTTCAGAAAGACGCCTTGGAAATCGCAAACGATGAATGTTTTCAATTCTCGAGGGTGCGGGCTCAATGCATTCAATGCATAGAGCCTTGCCTCGCATTTTGAACCGCATTTAGCATTGTAGCCAATTTCATCGAGGGTGCAGCAGATGGACGTCTTAGTGGCGCAAACGATTGTTGCCGAAGCGCTTTCAACCAATCCATCCCCAAAATGAGGTCAATGCTACAAGACTTTAACACGATAGGAGAGACAAGGAATTCCATTCCTTCGATTTCAACGGGACGCTGCTGAAATCATGGAAGTCCGACATTGGCCGCTGTGTATTAATAGTGAAGCATTCATGTTCGCTTAAGGCCATGCATGAATGCAAAATCTTCGACATGAATGAATGTGATGCTCCTCAATCAATAAAACAGATGCGTACTGAATTTACGAGGAGTACCCATCACAGAGCAGGCTGGTCCGAGCTTCGCTCACCTCAACGTGGTTGGCCTGAGCTGCCCATAAGACTTGCCTGTTGTTGCGGTTCTGGTGTTTCACGGCCACGCCGAAGGGCCACTGTTTCGTTCTCGTTGCATTTCTAGCACGGTGCCTCGCTGTCCGCACCAAGCATAAGCCATTATTGGGAGGGGAACAGGAGCTTGGGGTGGCGGAGCTGGAAGCTTCGCTGCTAGTTGTAGGGCACAGGTGTAGCATAGTTCCGTCAAGGCAGATGCATTGGGCTGGTACATGCTATTGGGAATCCATATCTTGCGTTCGCGAGGACGGGCCCAAGATGAGCCGTGTCACGGTTAGCTCGTTAGAGCTCGGGTATTCCTCGCAGACAGTTTCGACATTGATAGCTTTGTTCACCAAGGTGGCAAATCAGCAAAGTCGGCACTAGAAGTGCGAGCTTGATGTCGCCTTGAAGTCCGCCACGAACTTCTCTGTCTGCAAGGCATCGCTTGTAATATCCTCTTCAAGATAGCGAGACAAGTCCAAGAACTCTCACGATAGGCTTCAAGTTTGTTGCCTTGGGTGAGGTTATGAACTCACGCTTCTTCCGTCCATGACCCTTGAGGGATGAAGGGCGCGAAGGCAGCCGAAGTCCGCCGTGATGAGTGTCCCAACCGGAGACGACGTGGCTGTCCCACCATTGAGTCTGGGTCCTTCAGAAGAAGGAAGCAAAGGTGAATAGTGGTGGGGTACATTAGCGACTCCATCTCATAGGTGATGTCACGGAGCCACCATCGATCCAAAGGCTGAGTTGAGCTGGGTCACGCCGTTCAGCGATGAATTCGCAGAGTTGTTCCGTTGGGTGCTGGTTCATATTGGGGCAGGAACTGAGCCATCATGTTCTCCATGAACTGGCGATTCATCTCGAGCTGTTGGATCATACCAGCCATGTACTCAAAGCGGTGGTGGAAGGTTGGCACCACGACCACGACCGCCGGCCTAACCATCCCGCTATTAAATAATAGGGGTAGTTCAGATTTGAGAAGATAAGCAAGAGACAAGAATCATTCATGATGAAACACGATAATGAAAGCAAGATGATGGGAACTACATAGTAGGCATATCTTACAAAAGGAATCATGCATAGAGTTCTACATAGAGTCCAAAAGATAGACTACTACATCATAGGCGGACGCGGTGCTCAATAATACATCAAATGCTAACAAGCAAGCCTACATCGCCCCACGCTGCATCGCGGAGGTAGTCAGAACAAAGTCAGAAAAGCAAAGGATAGTCCTCCACGCTGACTCGAGGGCCGGATACCCGTGCTGAATCCACGCCCGTGGCGTAGCCGGCGCGAGAGTAGCCTCCCGCCGCCAACAAACTCCCCTCGGGCATCACGGTCCGGCGTAGATCGCGAACGGCGCCTCCTCCGAACGGACAAAGGTGCATCAGCCGAGCACGGTAGAGGTGCCGACGGTGATGTACAACTCGTGGCGAAGAGCGGTTAGCTCGATCCAGCCCATCGCGATGCGTAACAAAGTTCGATGGTGGAAAGGCTCTCGGTGACAGTGGTGTAGGCAGCGCAGTAGTAACCTCCTCACCAACATCGACGCGATAGCAATGTGCCCGAAGGGGAGGTGTCCAACTCTCACCTGCACGAAGACGTGTCGCTGCAGATAAGCAAGATCGTGGACTCGCCATATCGATGGTCACTCCAACACCATGTGCGTGTGCAGACAAGAGGACCTGCATCTCCGAGAGTAGAGGTGGACGCCATGGCATCGCCCCCGTTGTAACCTGTACTTATAGACGGTGTATCGGGTGCCGATAACCCTGATAGGTCATCATCTCGGCTAGCACCGCAGTGATCCCGAGGCACCAATGGCCGCCGTGGTGGCGCATTTACCTGCCCTCGGGTTCCATCCGAAACAAAGACGCTTCAAAAGGAGTCAATGAGTGGTGGAAATTGTTCAAAACAATTCCAAAAACAACTAAGGCTATATCCATCTTCGGGTGAATGCGGTCATGGATCCTAGTGATAGTTAGTAAAATTGTTTAACCCGAGTAGAAGAGTCGTGAGCCCTGCAGTAAAGGTCGAGGAGTAAAAGATCCTAATTACCCATCGGCGACGCAGCCCATAAGACACACAGCCATGTTAGTAAAAGTTTTGCAATGTCTAGACTCGACTTCGCCAAGGAGTAGGAAAGGGATTCCACAGCAAATGGCTCGATACTAACTTCAGACGCTCGATTCAATCAGACACTAATCATGCACGCAAATGTGTACGATCAAGATCAAGAACTCACGGAAGATATCACAACACAACTCTACAAATAAAATAAGTCATACAAGCATCATAATACAAGCCAGGGCCCGAGGGCTCGAATACAAGTGCTCGATCAAGACGAAGCCAAGCAACAATATCCGAGCACGCATATAAGTTAAACAAGGTGCCATAAGATGGCTAGCACAAACCGGGATACAGACGAAGAGGAAGGCCTCCCGCCTGGGATCCTCCTAGGTCACCCCGGTCGCCCCGGGCTGCACGTAGTAGGCGCCCGAGTAGTAGTCGCCGAGGCGGTATGCCTCGATCCCGGCTCCATCGCCCGATAGCAGAATCGTAGAGATAGGGGGGGAACAAGGCAACCGTGAGTACTCATCCAAAGTACTCGCAAGGAGCTACACTACATTGCATGGATATATGTTAAAGGCCATTCCGGACGAATGCAGAAATGCCGAATAGAGAAAGGCTAGTCCTAGCGAAGACTAGCATCTTCCAATCCACCATCTTGCAGCAAACAAGAGGAGTAGAGTAACATAACTTAAAGTAGCAGAGGTTATCAACCCGCCGAGATCCTTTCTACCCCCGGAGAAAGAAATCCCGAGCCATACTATCCAGCATCATCACAATCCAAAGCTCATATCCATGTCTCATCCTAACCAGCTAGTTGTATCGATCGAACAACCCAAGTGTCCGCTACGAGGACGGCTATCGAAGATGTTTTCCCGAGGTGCACCAACTTACCCACCACGCCGCTTAACTCCCACACACTTTCTGGGTTCATGCCCGGCCTCAAACACGCCGCAACCCGACCTAGGCAAAGAAGGAACGCCGATTAAACCTATTCCCGGGTCATGGGCCATCTCCCGAACTCAGACGCTATGGGCGGCCGGAAGCATCTAGCCTAAGTGCCCACTAATCCGGCCAGGCCCGACGCCGACGCCTAATAAGCTTCGCTGATGTATACGACGCAGAACGCCCATACTTAGCCCACGGATGGTTAGTGCTATCGCGAGGCCCCTCGGATCAAATATCCAAATCAGTGGATTAGGAACGCCGTAACAAGCGAGACTCACGAAGATGTGACCTCGCTGTTCCTGCCTCGAGGACTTGCCAAGGGCTAGGAATGCCCGCCACGTAATTATCTCGGGCACCCTCCAGTCAACCCGCCTCCACATCACTGCAATTACACGCCTGGTACCCTCGTGGTCGCAATTCGCCTTTCCAAGTAATGGTAAAAGTCCAAGAACCGTGAGTCCAAACATCAAGGGAAAACACGAGGAATCACCCCGTGTATTCCACTCAATGTAGTCATCAAGGTGAACATAAGAGGATTCACCGAGGTCCACACTTGAGGGGTTGCAACGACGAGTCGACGAAGTGGTTAAAGAGGAAATCACCTCGATGACCACAACCGGATAACTATACTACGGGTTAATATCGGGTCAGCAGAGGTTTCACCCCAGACTCGATAGTAACCTAGTAGTGTCGAGCAACTAAGGGGAGTGATGTGCGTGTCGGGCCGGTCTCCGATCCCGCTGATCGGGTCTTCAATGATGAAGCAGGGCAACAAGGACAAGGTGGGGTCACCGATGGGTCTCTAACCAACCTATACTAAGCAGTTTAGGATAAGGTAGGTAACAATAGCAAGTTACAATAAACAAAGCTATGCAATGTAATAGGAGCAAACAATAATAAGAGCAAAATCTAATGCAAGCATGAGAGAATGGAAAGGGCGATATCGGGATGATCAAAGGGGGCTTGCCGGTTGCTCGGGCAAGAGAGAAGGGTCACAACACCGTAGTCGAACGCCACCGCAGCTGGCTGGCCTCGTAGTTACCAAGAGAAGAGGGGAAGAAACAATGAATACACGGTAAAGATGCATAACGATGCATGACATGCCAAGAAGCGGGCTAGGCGTGTTCTAACGTGGTATGAGGTGGTACCGGTCAAGGGGGAAAGCATCCGAAGTTATCCTGCTCCGGACGCCCGCGATGATGAACCGAGAGGAAAGTTTGCGTGTTCGATAGGTTAGGATGTGGTGGACGAACGGGCCGCATCCGATTCGCCTCGCCGCTCTCGAGCAACTTTCATGTTGAAAATATTTTAACCGGACACGGATTAAAAGATATGATTTATAAAAGATTTTATTAATTTCGAATTTTAATTAATTATTTAATTAATTTAAAGATTTATGACATCAAGATGAGGTCATGCCGACGTTATCACCAACAGGTTGACTAAGTCAACCCGCCAGTGGGTCCCACATGTCATTCACTGCCTAATTAACCTAATCAGATTAATTAATCTTAGTTAATTGTTAACTAATGATTAGTATTAATTAATCTAGGATTAATTAGTTTAATTAATTACCCAATTAATTAGCTAATGATTAGGTTTAACTAATCCAGATTAATTAGATTAATTAATTATTCAATTAATTAATTAATTAGTTATTTAGTTAATTAGTTTAATTCACTTTTAATTCATTTTCGCTTCGCTTAAATAAAACATTCATTTTAGCGTTTTGGGGTGGGGCCTCGTCATGGCACCGCCTAATCAAAAGTGGCCATGGGGTGGGTGCGCCGATTCTGGCACGCCCCGCTGGGTGGCGACACATGATCGGCTGGGCTGGGGTCGGTTACCACACCGGCGAGCGACGCCGAGGGGGGCGAGGGGGCGGCCTGGAGAAGGGTGGGTTCAAGCCGGAGCGGGAGGGCGCCAACGGGAGGAGGGGGCTGGGCGATCAAGACGGGCGAAGGCCGCCGACGAGGGGAAGAGGAAGGGAGCCTGGGCGACGGGGGCAGCCGGCGCGCCACGGACGGCATGAGGTGCCGGGCGGGAGAGGCACGGGGCTGGCTGCCACGGGCGCTGGCCACGGGCGGCCGGAGCGGGAGCCGAGGGGACCGAGGGGAAGCCACAGGCGGACGGCCGAGCCGGACGCCGACGAGGAGAGGGAGGAGGTCTGGGCCTCACCGGGTTCGGGTCTCCAGGCGTGGTGTAGGTCGAGGTGGGCGGTGGACGAGCGGGCGACGGGAGCAGCCAGGAGTGGAGGAGTCCGCGAGGTCCAGGGGCGGGCCCGGGAGGTCCACGGGCGCGGTCGATCCCACCCAATCGGATCGGGAGAGGGGTGGGCGACGGGGAGAGGGAGCACTGGCGGTGGGGGGATCCGGGGAGGCGGTCGGAGCCTGCCCATCCAGATCGGCTGGGGAGGGGCGAGAGGCGGAGGGAGAGGGGCGGTGGTTAGGGTTTCCGGGTGGATAAGGGAGAGGGGGAGCTCCTGGCCGGCCTGGTGGCCCTGGTTGGCCTCGGCGCTGGCCCAAGAGGGGGGGCTGGTGGGAGGGGGGCGGGCTGGGCGGGCTGGGGTTTTATCCTCCCGCTTTATTTTCCTTTTATTTTTTTTTATTTTTTGACAAACGAAACCAAGAATAGTTAATTAATGTAACCGGGGTTTATCTGTATAACCATCCCAAGTTAAAAGGGGGCCCACGAGGGGGCGCGCAGGGTGCCCCCACCTCGTGACCGCCTTTTTATTCCTTGGAGTAGGGTCCAAGTCCCCGGATCACGCTCGTGAGAAAAATCATGTTCCAAGGTTTCAT
>JAHIAM010015158.1:0-11201 GCA_021605205.1 Aegilops longissima | reverse complement strand
CAACATATCCTCTCGAACTATCTCCACCGGAGATCTCCGAGGTCATCGACTAACTCCGGGTAATCCTCCCGCCGTAAGAGTATTCACATAACTCTTACGGCTCAAAGCATCTCACATAACATTAGCCTTACCGGTGGTAATGCAATCTCATGTCATAGTCCTTATTAACTCTAGCCATCTCCTCCGCTCGAGGTTCAACTCTTTCGCGTGAAGATATACTTCAAGCTCTTATGATCTGTAAACATCACAATGGTTTCGATAAGGAAATTTCTCCGTGTCTTGAGTGCATGCACTACGCTGCTAACTCCAAATCATGTGTGGCATAATTCATCTCGTGAGGTCGTAGCTGTCCGGAGGTATAAGCTACAACCTTCCTTCCTGCATGAGTACCCTCCGAGTCCCTAGCGAGAAGCGCCACAATATACCGTAACTTGTGTATATCCGCAAAATCAGCATCGGGCTGTAACCAAACGCTTTTCAATTCCTGAAAACTGGCTTCACAATCCTCGGTCCAAATGTACTTGGCCTCCTTCTTCAACAGCTCACCATGGGTTTGGCAATCTTCAGAAATTCTCAATGAACCTCTCGATAATATCCTCGCGAGTCCAAGAAAATCATGGATCTCCTTCATCGAGGTGGGTGATCGCCAATCGGTGATCGATTCAACCTTGGCGGGTCAACGCTATTCCTTCTCCTGAAATAACATGTCCGAGAAATCCAACTTCCTTTAGCCAAAATTCACATTTGCTCAACTTACGCATAACCGATGTTCTCAAGTTTCTCCGTAACTAGACGCAAATGTTCCTTATGCTCTTCCTCGCTTGGAGAAAATCAGATATCATCGATGAACACCACGACAAACTTGTCCAGATATTCCATAAATACCTTGTTCATCAAGTTCATGAAGTATGCAGGAGCATTAGTCAATCCAAATGACATGACGGTATACTCATATAAACCATACCGTGGTGAATGCTGTTTTGGGTATATCCTTCTCACGGATCTTCAATCGATGATACCCGATCAAGATCGATCTTGAGAATACCTTGGCTCCAACTAGCTGATCAAACAGATCATTAATCATCGGCAGAGGGTACTTGTTCTTGATGGTCACGCTGCTCAACGAACGATAATCCACAACCATTCTCAAGGTTCCATCCTTCTTCTCTACCAAAAGAACTGGGCTCCCAAGGTGATGAGCTTAATAATATATCCTTTCTCCAATAACTCATTAATTTGGTTCTTGATCTCTTTCAAATCGCTTGGTGGCATCCGATAGGGGCTCTTGGATATTGGGGCCTGCCCGCAATAACTCAATCAAACTCAATGTCTCGTCTGTGGCATTCTCGTAATTCCTCCTAAACACATCGGAAAATCTTGCACCATCGCACTTCCTCCCTAACAACTCCCATGAGGGAATTCACCGATTCTTCATCCGCTACGCCCGATACATACTTGATCCTCTTTTCCCGGTGGTGAGCGAATAGACTTGCGGCATAGTCTATGTTTCCTTCAAACTTCCAACTAATCGATGCCTCAGGATTACATCCAAGGTCCGGGTTTCAATACTATGAGGTCTACGGAAATTTATGGTTCCCGATGTTGAGGGTTGCATGACAGCCTAAGCCGCCATCATTTCTCCTCCGCTGAACCGACGCCAAGGGGTTTCTAAGGGTTTTAGTGGGCAACCGCATTTTCCACAACTACCCTTGATATGAATGAATGCGCTGCACCGTAATCAAAGAGTACCAATATCGAACGTGAATTCAATAAAACTTACCACCCAGTTGTCCGGCTGATCGAGACGCCCTCCATGTCAATGTGGTTCACCCGAGCACGAGGCAAAGGGTTGGGCTTCTTGCCGAGCTTCCATTGCCGCTTCCATTCCTCCGCTTGGCCTCCGGCAGTCGGCATAGTGCCCGTTTTCCGCACTTGAAGCAGTGATGTGACTCAGATCCTTCGAGCGTGGCAGGACGATGCTGGTTCCCATTATCGCTTCCATTGCCATTTCCATTGCCGCCTGTTGTCCGGTTATGTTGTTCCCATTGGCCCATGGTTATGTCCTCCATGGTTGTGATGGGTATGCCCTCCGGTATGGGGCATAACGGGCTTCGCAGCTCCCGAAGTTGTGCTTCCTGGCTGTACTTCCGCTATGCTTTCAATCTGCTGCTGCTTGCCTTCAAGTATGATGGCCTTGTCTACCAGCTGCCGGTAGTTGGCGAAAGTAGCCACCATAAGCTGCATTCCCAGCTCGCCATTGAGTCCTCGAGAAACTTCTCCTGTTTATGCATCTGTGGCCACATCATCCGGCATAGCGAGCTAACTTGTTGAACTCATCCACGCATCGCGCCACAAGACGGTTCCTCGGGCGAAGTTGCGAACTCACGCTTTTTAGACTCATGGCTCCAACTGAAACATGAGTGGTGCGGAAAGCTCGCTGGAACTGATCCCACGGATGGTGCCGATGGGATAAGTGGCGTGTAGTTCTCCCACCAAGAAGCTGCAGGTCCATCAGTTGATGCGCAAAGCGCACTTCTTCGGATCGAGCATCCAACAGTGATTAACTCTCTTCCGACCTTTGGAGCAATCATCGGCCACAATCGCCAAGGTCGCTAGAGAACACCGCGGATTCAGCCTTAGGAATCGAGCAAGTTGTCAACAGGGTGGTGGTGGTGGTGGATTGTTGTTGTTGTTGTTCGTTCGATGAGCATCTCGATGATGGCATTCTGCTGGAGCAGCTGAGTGAGCTCCGCGGAAGTTGAGACCGGGTCACATCTCGAGGCATCCGTGTTTTGGAGTGGATGAGAAAATTAGAATAGAACAATGGTCTAATGAGAAATAACACTACCCATATGAATGCACAATCCTAAACACACCAATCATTTATTCATCCACTCAAACATGGTTCAATCTCGATTACAAAAGCTCATGACTAATCGAAAATATCGCCTAACTGATCGATTTAAAAGTAAAATAACATGGTGGTCGACTAAATGTCTTCATCAATAATCCTTGCGCCCTCCGTGCGATGTCCTCCGTGGTGTCCTCTCGTGGCGCGCCTCTTGCAGCTTTCTCCAAGGAACTCCCTTCATAATCCTGATCATTGCTCACAAGAGGTCCATCATCTCCACTCGAAAAGGTCCTCTCCCAAGTCCATCTTTTCCTCTATTGCGCAAGCTTCATCTTCAGTCGTCGACTTCTCCATGAAGTCCGCGATTTCTTCCTCATGGCCAAGGAAGTCTGCGGTGCCTCCTCCTCCAGCCTGCTCACGGAACAACAGCCTCCTGTGTACCTTCGAAGTTACGGCGAAGTCCGGATCTCCTGCTTCCGAGGAGGCACTCCTGTGTCTTGGACATAGGAGAGAATGGAGTCGCCCTTACGGTACGGATGATATCTCCATTCCTTGCTCGCGAGAAACCATGGCGAGGTCTCGATGGATCGAGCTCGCCTGCACTCTTCTCGAGATGTCCAAGTGCACGATAGATCGCCATGTCCTTCCGAGGATCCAGCTTGAAGTCGGTGAACTCAAAGTCAATAGGCTCAGATGCCCTCCGGTTCTCTCGAATGTGCACCTCGATCCTCAGAAGGGTATCCGCTTAAGCGCATTGGTAGGCTTCCGTGATCGAGGGCGAGCAATCTTCAGCTTCTTCACCATCTCGACCAGCTTCCGCCAAGGGCATCGCCTCATCCGGCCGGCAAAACTCCGTAGCAAACCGGGTGAACTCGACGCCATCTAGAATGTTGAAAACCGGAGAGAAGTCGAAATGAACAGGGAGAATTACGGAATGATAAGGATATGAAGTAAATAGCCTCTTCCTATGGCTTTCCGATCCTAGGGGTTACGCCCCACGGTCAAGTAGGTTCGACACTATCTATGTAGCGACCTGACCCAAAATCGGTCAAGTCTCCGTGTTTGTACCATCCCAAGATCATGCCGTACTCACAAGACATCGATGAAATAATCAAAGTTCAATCACACCTGAATTTATTACACAATTCTCATATAGAGTCTTTATTACAAGAGAATAAATTCGCCAAGGCCAACTCATGAGAAATAAACTAGTAAAGCATGGAAGCGAGATTTAAATAGCGAGTCCATCCGACCATAGGGCAATCGCCAAGCGGAGCGTAGCCTCAATCCTCGATCGAATACCTCTCGCAACATAAGACGTTGAGCCGTGTAGGTCAGCATTTTGAATATGCTGCAAGTCATGAAGAGAGAATACAATAATAAAGTTACTAACACTATATGCAATTTGGCTGGGGGCTCTATGTTTCATCATTTTGCTAAAAGCCAATTTTTTCCTACTACAAAGGACTTGCTTGCAAATATTACAAAATTGTTGGTAGTTATTGAGATGGTTCCGCCAACCAATATCTCATTCCCAAATTATTAAGTCATAACCCCTCAAATTAATTTATTAGTTTTAGTGTTGAGATTCCAATACTTCCAAGTTCCAGAGGCTCAAATTGTCCGTGAATCGGGACACGGCTAATCGATTAGATCTTTTACTCGCAGAGGTTTATGACTTTACCCGCAAGATTGATTCCTCCGCTTAAGTCTTCGACTTCATGGTGTTTGAAGACGGATGAATGAAACAGGTCTTCCAAAGAGTTCTTCCGCCACCGCCGTACCCATCCAATCCTACCGCTTTCTACATCTCGTAGTACCGCCCAGCCAGCCACAACTAGGGTTGACCCAGCCATAGCCCATAATGGCTTGCGGCTGCAGTAAGCTTCCTGTCAATGGGGCATCCATCCGCCTCTTCGTGGCTGGGTGAAGCTTCCGCAAGATGTCATGGCACTTCTCCATGCATCCCGCCAACCACCTGGGTTCTCCAGGTGCCCACAACCGCCCTCCACCCAAGAGTGAATTCAAGTTCATCTTGAGCTTGAAGTTCATGGGTTGTCATCATCTTGACTCTCACATCTTACTTATGAATTCACTCAACCAATCCCGCTCACGAGCATAGCAAAATAAACTACTTCTCCGGTCATGGTAACAAGGGAATTGGTTCATCCTACCACATGATACTACTCAAGAACATAACTTCAAAATTTCACCCATCGCATGCATGGTGGGAGGTATAATTCTAATGCAACAAAAATCATAGGTATTAAAAGTATGATCAATGACTTGCCTTTCGACGATCTTCGTAAGCTAAGGACTCAGAGTAGCAAGCTTCAGACCGAAATTCTACCGAGACAAACAATAATCACAATAAGCATATAGCATATGATCACTTAACACAATAGCATAGTAACATAACACACCAAAACAAACGAATCAAAACCCAAAGGAAAACTCAAGAAATCCAACTCAAAGTTTTCCGACTTCAAGCAACAACTAAAATAGTTTTACATAACAAAATTTTCTTAATATAACCTAACCATGGGTTTATGTTAACTTAATGTAAAAGAATGCATTAAGCAACTAGGAGCAAAAAGAATCAATTTAAAATCTGTTATAAAACTCCTATTAGGCCTAAAGCAATTTCTAATAAGAAAAATAAAATAAAAGTTTTATTTATTATAAATAAAAGTTCATGCTCTAAAGTGACAGAAACTATCCTAGAATAATCAATCACATGTGAAAAATAAATTTATTTGCTAATTAAAATAATAGGAAATCAGAGCTAGTTAATTAATTAAGAATAACATGATTCTGCTAGAAACTATTTTTTATTAATCCTAAAATACCTAAGTAAATTCCTACGGTTTGGCAAATGTCAAACAAAGTTGGGACAAAAAGAATCACTAAAAATAATTTTCCTAACTCAATTTATAGCAGATTTACTATTCTGACTAAATCTACAATAAAGCAATTATCAATAATTTTAACATAGCTAATTATATTTTCTGCAGAAACTATAAGAAATTTGCAAACCAAGAAAACAAGAATCACCTAAAAATATTAAGTAGATAAAAAGATATGAATTTTTCAAATCTGAAACTATTCTGTTAAAACAGAAAACGAAAATAAAAGAAAAATGGCCTAATGGGCCTAACTAACGCCCTGTGCGTAATATAACTAAACGGGCCTAGGGTTTAAACGAATCGGCCGGTTTAAATAAAAACCCTAACTTAAAATTAAACCAGAACTAACCGGACCGAACCGGTTTTATTTAAAGAACATATTTCTTCGGGGTTCTAATCTACACCATAGAAACGAGATCGACGGACGGGTGAAGTCCGCGAAGTTACCGAGATCGACGGCGCGGCGTCGGGCGGCGAAAAGGCCGGCGCCTCCGTGGTCGGGGCTACGGCGGGAGCTCCGGCGGAAGGCGCGACGAGAGGGTGCGCTCGTGGAGTCCGCGAGATCGGGGTGGCTGGGTGAGCGGGTGAGGCAAATGGCGGTGGTGGGCCGTTTGGCCCACGAAAGGCGGAGGGAGAGAGGGGTCCGTGAGGGGCGAGGGGGAACGGGTGCGAGGAGGGGTATTTATAGGGCGGGCACGGCTTGGGCGAGGGGCAAGCGGCGAGCATCATGGCGAATCCTGGATCCTTCGATCCGGTGAGCGCCGGGCGGTGAGTGGCGCGGCAGGGAAGGAGACGGTGGGGTCCACCACGGCGACGGGCGGGAGCGGGTTCGGTTGGTCGACCAACCGGATAGGTTTCGGGCGAGGGGTGCGGCCTGCTGGGCTGCTCGGCGCGGGCCGGGCTCGGCCTGCTGCTCAGGCTGGCTGGGCTAATGGCCGGGTCGCGTGTCTTTTTTCAAAATTTATTTTTTGAAAAAATAAAACAGAGATAATACATAATATATAAATATTTTATATAGGAATATATATATCAAAATGATCAGGAATATTCCTATCATTTGAACATTTTTCCAGGCAAAATCCAAACTTTATAAAAATTCATTTTTTCAAAATCCAAATAAAACTCAGTTTCAATTCAAAACTTTTGGCAATGTTTTCTCTGATATTTTTGGAGTGTCATGTTTACTCCTCTCATACTTTCTCTCAAGTATTTATCGCACAATTTTTGAAATGATTTCCACTTGCCAAAGTGTGAATTCAAATTCCAAAACTCAAAACTTCTAAACTTCAAATGCCACTCAAATTCAAACAGAATGCATAGATGCTTAGCTATAATTGTAAAACATTCCAAATAGGAAATTTGGGATGTTACATGAGGTGCGCTTGTAGATAGGGGCGCCTCCAAGAGATGAGGGAGCAACCGTGGTCCGGATGGCTAAGATCAGTCAACGCCGCTGCTTTGTTGTGCCATTGCCACACTTAGGCTAGAACATGCTCGGACGGCCATGGCGCCGTGCCACTTCTTAATCTTCTCCGAGCCACACCATTTCTGTGGATAAGGAGTTGGAGGAAATGGAGAGATGAGTCGCTACTCACCGATAGAAAATCATTTGGGCGTAACCTCCTTTTCACGAGAGATGATTTTATTATTCCTCCGCTTTCACTTTTGTGCCCAAAGCCCGTGTGTTGCTTAGAACCACTGTTGTTTAGGTCGCCGGTCATGTAAACTATAAGGACAATATTAATATAATACACTCCTAAGCCACTTCCTTTAACACCGTGGAAGTACATCCAAGAACGTGGAAGGGCGCGTCCAACTCGCACCGCCTAACTATCTATCAGCGGCGCGCCATGGCGCCCTAAACCGCTAGTGTTGGAGTGTTGATTCGCCCCAATGTGAATGAGCCCCAACAACATTTCTTCTTTGGCTGGTGATCCAAGGTTCGTGGTTCCGACGTCCCGATCCGGGTCACTCAGCCATAGCGCAAGACGATCGACATGTGATTCTCGACGATCGTGTGCCCGGTCACTGCCTCGAAAGTTAACTAGCTATAGCTAGCTAGAGCTAGGTCATCGTCCCGCAACCTCAGCCATCGGACTGCGCACTACCAAAGGCGTGACTATTTGGCCTTCTTCCGTGATCAGACGCAAGCCATGGACACGTAGACGCCCCCGAAGCTCCACCCTAATTTGGTAACCTTCGCTCGCAAGGCCGATGGTTGCTCCTCCGTAATCGACACGATACTGGCTTAGCATACGATGCGTGATGGATGACACATCAGAGTTGTCACGAGGTGCGATCTCGCCAGCAATCGCCTCAGCCCGAAATGGGCAGCATCTATACACGGCTGTCCAACATGTCGCCCCCGCAATAGCGCCGATCCATTGTCGGGTCGGGAAAGCTTCGATATTTAAGTCTTTGATATTAGATCACCAAGTTTCTCCTTTCGCCTTTTGTTTTATCGAGAAGGAAAGACGAGCTAGCTTGTTTTGACGCTTGGTGACACGCCCATTTTATGCAAGTAGGCGAGCAATGATCTTGGCCCCACGCACGACACATAGAAGAAAAGAAAAGAAAAGTCGCCCGATGCTTCCTCCCTCGCTTTTCTCGTGATCAGTCCGCGGCAAGCTAGCCGAACGGACGAGGCGATCTCGACCGATCAGAGATGCAGCTCGCACGCAACACGCAACCGGTTTAATTTGGTGGCCAAAGCTGCAAGCTTCTCGAACTTAACCAACTTATGCTTGTCATATCATATGCTGGTCCCATGCTTGCCGCTGTAGCATAGATAGCAGCTCTATGGGCTGCAGCCTGCCGTAACCTCGCTTTAACTTATTCTCTTGGCCTTTTGTTAGGATATTAAACCTACTTTTGTTGCTTTGCATGGCTATTTGCCCCATTTGTATACTTGGCTTGAGATAGGAGGATTGGGCCACACCGTGGAGTTTGTTACATGTGATCCACATTAATTACTTGGATGATGCTACTAGCTTGCCGCCACTTCCCTTCCACACAACGCCTCTATCTCTTTGCCCTTTCTTCCGCTTGTCCACTAGAGACCAAAGGGTCGGGCTAAGTCCCGACACTAGTCGATGAAGGCGGCTACAAGGAAGGAGATTCTGTTTCGAGCTTCGAACAAGGAGATGTGATCTACGATCACAATTTGAGGGCAAATGTATGGTTGTGCATGCCGCGTGGTGGTGGTTTTTTCGTCCGGTCGACGGCTCGATGGCTAGGCATCAATGATGTGATTCATCTGCAGCTACACGAGCGATAACGGAGTGGCAACGATAACCTTCAGGGCTAACAAGGCGTGTCCTCCGCCTGCTGCATGGGTGTCGCCTCGGTCCTGATTGCTAAACGGATGTCCCAACAGTCAAGAGATTTTGATTCAACATTAAAGACGAGTGTGTTTTGCCAACCAATTCTACTGTCACAGACAAGGATGACCGAGCGTGAAGACACTAGACAAACGTTGTTCATCAGTGGCAGGCCGTATACTGACTACCATCATCCATGTTGTAAGGAAAGAGTATTATATCTTTGTGTTCATTTATTACCAACGATTGTAGCAAGTTGGCCTCGGTATTTTCGCATGAAATTTAACCTCGCTTGCATCTATGAGATATGTGTTAATGAACCCAATATCACCCACTTGTCTTTTCTTCAATTCGCGCATCTTCAATCTGCATAATATAGTGAGGATAATTATAAATACATGCCATGAAAGAGCTGAGTTATATAGAGAAACTTAATGATGTATAGTACTACTTATGACAAAGGTGACCGTTGCTTTATTGAGGGCCAATTGATTGAAAAACTGATAGAACTCCTCAAATGGAATAGGCAAGCTCAATTCCAACGAGGTCATGCTCCTTTTAACTCTCACATACAAAGTACTCCTCCCCGCACTTCGCAGGTTTTCATGTACCAATCATGCAATCTTCGATCATCGCTGATAGAGATCTTTCATCTTTGACGAGAGGCTTCCCATATCAGATCTTTGTATCTCGCACTCCAAGAAATCATAATGTACATCGTCGCAGGTAATCTCCGTGATTGCTATAACCGGCACCATCCCTGATCGATCGATGTCGCTAGCAGTGCACCTTGAGCGGGGCACGAATTGTTTTGTTCGCCGAGCTGGGCAATTTGTTTCCAGCTCGTCGCTCTTTCATCCTTTGATCACGACAGCATTTCCCGACCTCTCCGCTTCGCAAATGCCTTCCAATAATGTGCTCATAGTTGCCTTTCGCGGAGACTTGGGTGGTTTTGTCGTCAGCCAGAGTGCGCTTCGCTTTCACGATCTACCTCTCCTTCGGAGGTGGATATCTATGTGCTTTCAACCCTTGAAACCAGTCCTTCACTTTGGTTTGCGCGATCTTCGATTCTACTCCGGGTCATCTCAGATGGTAACTTCTCCGAGTCTTCGAGAAGGACCGATTCAGATGTCCTCCCGCTTTGGTTGACTGCTAGACGCCAGCAGAAGCAGCCAGATCGGATGTCTTTTCCTTGCTTACGAGGCGGAGGAGAAGGACTACGACGGCTGGAGCAGCCGGAGCGGCGAAGTCTCTTCCGCCTTTGCCGACGAGGCGGAGAAGGAGGAGGCTGGCTGCTGGCGCGGCCAGCAGAAGCGGAGAAGGAGGCGGAGGCCGCCACGCACTGGAGAAGGAGCCGCCGAGTGTCTCCGATCCCCACGGGAGGAGGAGGCGGTGGAGGAGGCGGAGTGCCCTGACTCGCGGAGGTGGAGGAGGAGGCGGAGGCCCCAGTTGAAGGTTGATGAGATCCTTCCGCCATAGGCATGGAGTCTCTGAGCGTAACCCACCGAGTCTCCCTTCACCGTAGGGTGGTCAAGCCGAGGTCCTCAAATCCTCCGTGATTTCATCCACCATCACCCTAGCATATCCTTCTAGAATCGGCCGCAAGGAAAAGTTGCGCCGATTTAGTAGGATAAACAGAGCCAACAGCCGCTTTGACCTTCAAATTCATCCATTGCGCCATAAGGTGGCAATTTTCAGCCTCCGTGATAGCATCCACGGATAGCTGGTGGAGCCGCCAAGGCATGCTCCGCTGAAGTAGCTCGTGGAAGCCACGCTGCTTCTCCACCGAGATGGCGGGTAGCTTTGGGGAAGCGCAGGTCGCTTGCTGCGATCTCGCTTCGTTCCTCTATCGCTTGTACCTTGCATGCAGCGCCTGCAGCTCGGTCTGCTGCACTTTCTTCCTCCTCTCCGCATTTGTAATCGCTCAGCTCCTGAAACCCAGCCTTCCACGAACGGAGCTCCGCGTGCCTCGTCCGCCTCAGTGGTGCTCAGATTCCGAGGGCCATTGTGAGCTCGCTGTCTTCCGTCTCGAAAGAACTCCCTTGATGCGCTTGCTCGATATATTGTTGAAGCCTCTTTACTGGTATGTCCAATTGATCGTCCGCCCAAATGCACTTCCCGACA
>JAHIAM010015153.1:0-36891 GCA_021605205.1 Aegilops longissima | reverse complement strand
CATGCATGCAAAAGAAATGCTCATCCACCACTCAGCGTGTTGCACGAGCAAGAGCCGAGATTGAGTTGGACTAATTATGATCGATCAATCTAGGCGACAGTGGTGATGCAGTGGTTAATTAACCAATTAAGGGAGGGAGGGCGGTAGGGAGGAGCTACTCGATTACAAATAATTCATGCATTCCCCATCCATGATGGATGTATCGTGGACACTCAATGGTTGATCTCTCTCTCCCCCCCATGTTGTTCCTTCACGAGAAGCCTCTCTACCGTCATGTGATGATGTACATGATATGGTCAAGATTTGAACATAATCTTTGGAAAGGGTCTGGCGGACAATCTGTTCGAATGAGCTGCGGACACGCACCAGTGGAAGAAGAAATCTATATTTTGGGACCTTCCCTATTGGAAAGATCTTGAGGTCCGCTCTGCAATCGACTTGATGCACGTGGAGAAATCTTTGCGTGACCCTTCTTGGCTTCTTGGGCTGGTATGGGAAGGCAAAAGATACACCGGAGGCACGAGGGACCAGCAACGTATGCACGGAAAAGGCGGCATACATTAGGGTCATGCCATCTACGCTCTTACCAAAAAGAGAAAGAAATCTTCTTTGAATGCCTACTCGATGAAGGTCCCATCTGGCTTCATCGTCAATATAAAGGGAGTAATAAATATGGTAGAGAAAAAGTTCCGAACCTAAAGTCTATGACTGCCACGTGATTGATGCAAATGCTTCGGTTGCATTGAGGGGCTTCTACGAAAAGCGTTGAGTTTAGCCATTGTGAAGCTAGCAAAACCTCAATGCAATTTCTCGAGCATGTCGATCCAAAATCATAACAAAAGGTTAGAAATGATTTGGTGCAATGTCTTGTCAGTTTTCAGTTGTGTTCCCTGTCCTTCTTCAACATCATGATGCATGTCTATTTCACCTATGTCTTGAAAGATTAACGTTAAGGTCTGTGTTTCTACAATATGTTCCCCCTTTGAGGTTCATGGGAGTCTTAAATAAATATGTTCATAACCATACTTGCTAGGCCAGAAGGAAGCATCTCGGGCCATGAAAATGAGGAGGTGATAGAATTTTGTATTCACTTTATTCCTGACCTTAAGCCGATTGATGTAACTGAATGCATTGGCATAGGAATGCGAGGCCCAGGTGAAATGAGCACACTAGGATCAAAACAAATAATATTGCATGGACAGGCATTCTCTCTCACTCAAGTACCTTTGCTGCAGTTCTACAAAATTCTAAGCCTTGTTGAGCTCCGTATATTGAGGAACACAAGAATATTCTCTTACTCAAATACCGGAGTGATCGGCACTAGATTACATGTGAACAAGCAGGGGACTTCGCCGGTTAGTTCTGGAACCACGCGCATATGCATGGCGTTGTTGTTGAAGATGACTTGTTCCCTTTGCTGTCGAGTTACTATCTTGAATATAATGACTTTCCAAGGGGCGAGAGATAAATGGGAATACCACTAGGAGAAAACAGGGCTTTGGTGCAACTCAATATACACATTAGTCGGTTGAATTACAAACTGGGACTAGTGTGAGCATTATTAATCCAGTTCGAAGCTATTAGCAGCATGAGTCCACGGTCAAATGAGCCTTTTACTCCGGTTTGAGACACGGAATGGGACTAAAGGGTGAAATACCCTTTAGTCGGTTAAATATCTCAAACTTTCCAGGATCACATTTCAGGCCTTTAGTCCGGATTGAGACGAGGCCGGGACTAAAGAGATCGATACTGCCCCAAGGGTTAAGTGTCTCAAACTCTACCTCCCAAATGTGTATACATGCATTTACATTTTGAATAAAACAAAAGAAAATGATAAAAACATCAAAAAAATAAATCCTTGAAATGTAGTTATATTACTACATCTACTAGTTAGGAAAATTAAAAACATGAATTTGAACATGTTTACTTAAAAGTGTTATAGAAAAAGAAATACATGGCTATAACTTTTGCATATGATGTGGGAAAAAAACATATAATATATCAAAATGTTCAGCACGAAATCCCACATTATCACTACGGTTACTGGAAAAAGAAGCAGACCTTGATACTTAGGTATGAATTCAATTCTTTCTGAAAATGCACATTGAGCCACTCTTCGAAAAGAATAAAATACATAATTCATTATTAGATTGCCAAATAGTACACTCATGGAAATATTTGTAGATTTATCACACTAATACATATATGAGTAAACAACAATATAATTCAGGCATGCCCACATAGACTTTCTATAATTATTAATGCATGGCGATTGATATCACACTCGCTCAATTTATTCAATCAATTCTAGCCTTTAATAATAAAGGCACAAAAGATAAAGCCTGCCATGTAAGGCAGGCTAGCTATCAATGTATGGAGCAGAAGCAGCAACCACATATGTATTAGGCGGCAAGGCGACACCGTTATAAATAATACTTAGCGTACTTGGTCTTGTGGTGGTGGGGGATGGAGCCTCTCACAGAGGAGTACTAGAGACGGTTCTGACATGGGCCTCTCTGATGGATGATCTGAACTTCTGCATTAAATTACGTCACCAATCAAACCCGGCCCGATTCGAGCACGGACCAGGCATGACTACCCTTATCACACAATAACTTGAGCCTTCCTCCGTTTGAAGCTGTTAATTATGACAAGCATCAATAATGGAGAAATACATAGATAATCAAGAGAAACATGCATGGTGTTTCGTTTTCATAATAATAAGAATGATAATAATAATATGTCATAATAATCTCTTGTATTAACTGATAAAGAGATGGGAAATATGCTCTAAGCCTAGGAAGATGTCATAATCGAAAGCATTATCAGCTAACCAAATAGTAATCAGTCTACTGAAATATTTAATGGAAAATTTATCGATAATAAAAACCTTTAGGGAAGGAGAAGCTGCTATACCTAACGGAACCTTAGCTTTTCGATGGCGATGATCTTGTGTTCAAGGTATGTGTGTGTATAAATACAAATGTGAGTGCACTCCCATTGGCATAACTTATGCCATATCGATTATAACAATGCATGCGTTTTGTTCATAGTTAATTTATAAGAAGCATAAGCATATGCACTCCTTGTCCAAATTAAGGATGTCGATGATAACAATGCATTAATTTGTCTTCATTAATTAAGAAACATCAGCATATCCTTTGCTTGTCAAGATTAACGATGTTGATTACAAGGACCCATGCATTTTACTTGATTGATTAAGCAACATCAGCATATCTCCTTTTAAGTGAGAGTAACCATGCCGATGACACAATAATGCATGCATAATATGTAAGTTGAAATAGCATGTATGCATTTGATCTTAGGCATACTTATGCAGAGCATCACATAGAAACCTATTTGTTTAAATAAGTGCATCTTATTAGGACATACCTTGTCTCAATTTATTTATTTCAACACTGATTATTGTCCCATTGATCTGAGAAAGTCATCACTACAAGTTGCTTTGGATCTGTGATTTATATAGAGGTATCCTTTGTCGATTCATAGGAAATAATGCATCATTGTGCGTTTTTAGAAGAATTGAAGTCATACTCAAGTATCAACGTCAGTTCTTTTAAAGAACTGGTTAGTGATCGGGCTTGTGGAAACTCACGTAGAATCCTTTGGCGTCCCAACAGCCATGTCCCCAAACCATAGTGTGCTATCTTGCCCGTTTCTACATCTCCCTCACTTATGTCCTCAATGGATATCTCTCATTGCTAAGTAAGCCCGATGCCCTCAACATCAAAAATTGTAAACTTTGTAACATGCATTTAAAATTTATTAATTAAATTCATTATAAAAATTCGGAATAAAATAGTATGGGACCAATAAACCAGGATGAGAAGGTAGTAGCTACCTAGGGTTCTCGATAGAACTAAGACATAAGAGGCGAGGTTGGTCGGCTAGAACATAGAGTGCAATTATTAATTTCTTAACAGGTGCCGCGAGATGGACTATATATATGAGCCTCGCTTTCGGACAATGCCACGTTGCATGGAAATAGTAGACATGTCATTTTCAGCTCACCCGGTGACAGCTCTGCTTGATTTTGTCGATCATGAATGTTTCTTCATTCCATTTTTTTGTTTCAAAAACAGAGCCTTGAACACGAGACATACACATGCATGCAAAAATGCTCGTCCACCACTCGTGTTGCCACGAGCAGAAGCGAGATTGAGTTGGACTAATTATGATCGATTAATCCAGACGGCGGTGGTGATGCGGTGGTTAATTAACCAATTAAGGGAGGGAGGCGGTGGGGAGGGAGGAGCTACCGAATACAAATAATTCATGCATACCCATCCATGATGGATGTATGCGTGGACACTCAATTGTTGATCTCTCTCCCCCTTGTTGTTCCTTCCTTTGGGCCGAAGCCTCGCTACTGTCTTTGTGATGATGTACATGATATGGTCAAGGATTTGAGCGTAATCTTTGGAAAGGTTCACGGAAGACAATCTATTCGAATGGCCGAGGGCGCGCACCCATGTGAAGAAGAAATCTATATTTGGGACCTGCCCTATTGGAAATACCTAGAGGTCCGCTCTCTGCAATCGGCGTGATCGCGTGGCGAAGAATCTTTCGTGACCATTCTTGGCTTCTTGGGCGTGTATGGGAAGACAAAAGATACCTGCTGGAGGCACGGGAGGACCAACAGCGTATGCACGGAAAAGGCGACATACATTAGGGTCATGCCGGCTATTCTCTTACCAAAAAGAAGGGAATCTTCTTTGAATGCCTGCTTCGGTATGAAGATCCCATCTGGCTATAAGTAGAATATAAAGGAACAATAAATATGGCAAAAAAAGTTCGAACCTAAAGTCTCATGACTGCCGTGATTATGGCCTTAACTGCTTCGGTTGCATTGAGGGAGCTTCTACCAAAAAGCGTTTGATTAGCCATTGTGAAGTTATGTGCATTCCTCAATGCAATTTCTGAAAGTGTCGATCCAAAAATCATACCAAGGTTAGAGAATGATTTGGTGCAATGTCTTATGGGTTTAGGAGTTGCTAATCCCACCATCCTTCTTCAACATCATGGCGCATGTCCTATTTCACCTATCTTGAAGAGACTAACGTTACGGGTCTTGTATTTCTACACAATATGTTCCCCTTTGAGAGATTCATTGGAGTCTTAAAAGAAATATGTTCATAACCGTGCTAGGCTAGAAGGAAGCATCTCCAAGGGCCATGAAAATGAGGAGGTGATTGAATTTTGTATTGACTTTATTCCTGACTGAAGCCGATCGGTGTACTGAATCATGGCATAAGGGAATTTGGGTGGAAATATGCACGCTAGGATCAGAAACAAACAATATGTATGAATGGGCATTCTCTCACTCAAGTACTTCGCACCAAAGTTCTACAAAATTCCTCCTTGGTGGCTCCGTATATTGAGGAACACAAGAATATTCTCGCTCAAATACGGTGAGTAGTCGTATTTGGATTACACTGAACAAGCGGGGACTTTGGCGGTTGGTTGCGGAACCGTGCCATGCATGGCCTTACGCTGTTGAAGATGACCTGTACTTGCTGTCTCTGTTACCATCTTGAATATAATGACTTTCAAGGGTATGAGATAAATGGGAATACCAGTAGTAGAAAACAGGGCTTTAGTCCTTGTCGATTGTCAAAACCAGCGGATCTCGGTGCAGGGTCCCGAACTGTCGTCTAGGCGGATGGTAACAGGAGACAAGGGACACGATGTTTTACCCAGGTTGGGCCCTCTTGATGGAGGTAAAACCCTCGTCCTGCTTGATTAATATTTATGATGTGTGTTACAAGAGTGGATCTACCACGAGATCAAAGAGGCTAAACCCGAAGCTAGCCTATGGTATGATTGTTGTTAGTCCTGGACTAAAGCCATCCGGTTTATATAGACACGGAGAGGGCTAGGGTTACCTGAGTCGGTTACAATGGTAGGAGATCTACATATCCGTATCGCCAAGCTTGCCTTCCACGCCAAGGAAAGTCCCATCCAGACCGCGGGGCGAAGTCTTCAATCTTGTATCTTCATAGTCTTGGAGTCCGGCCGATGATGATAGTTAGGCTATCCGGACACCCCTAATCGGAACTCCTCGGTGGCCCCCGAACCAGGCTTCAATGACGAGTCCGGCGCACATATTGTCTTGAGCATTGCAAAGCGGGTTCTTCCTCTCGAATAATTTATAGAAGATTGTGAACACCAGGATAGTGTCCGGCTCGCAAAGATAAATTCCACATACCACCGTAGAGAGAATAGTACACAAGTTCAATCTGCTGGCGCATTTAGTGGCGTGACGTCATGCCATTACCAAGCCTTTACTACGTTTCTATGGTTTCCACCTCCGTGCGTTTAGCGGCGGTTTCCTTAACACGTCTTGTCGAGCGGTCGTGTTCCCCTTATTCGGGATTCCCATCAATACGGACGTGGGTAACCCAACGCGCCATTGATTGTGGCGCTTGGGGATAAGCGAGTTTTACCAGGCGGCGAGGGATACATGTTTTTGTCGCCCATATAAGGGATAAAGATCCAACCTTTTACCTGCGCCTTCTTCCTCCTTGGCTTATCCATCTCCGAAGAACTTCGAGCTCAGCGCCCAAGTCCGCACTTCTTACCTCAACCTTCTCCAACTATGTCAGGAGGCGGGAGGCAAGTGGATGGCCTCCTCCTTCACGGAGGGCAGATCCAGAAGTTGCCTTGCGCGGATATTTAATCCAACAGCAGCATCGGCTCCCCGACGAGGAGAGCTTGTCCCCAACCCTGAGGCCTCATGAGAGGGTAGTATTTCTTCCCCATTTCCTCCAGCGGACTGGGCTTCCTTCATCCTTTGTCAAGGGGTCTCATGTTCTACTACGGCTTAGATTTCCATGATCGGCCCCGAATTTCATCCTCAACATCTAAAGCGTTTATGAATGCATATGCGAAACCTTCCTCTACATCCAGCCCCACATGACATGGCTCAAGACCTTAGGTGTCAAAAGCGAAGGATGTGAAGGGCATGTTGGAAATATGCCCTAGAGGCAATAATAAAAGCATTATTATTATATTTCCTTGTTCATGATAATTGTCTTTTATTCATGCTATAATTGTATTATCAGGAAATCGTAATACATGTGTGAATACATAGACCTGTGTCGTCCCTAGTGAGCCTCTAGTTGACTAGCTCGTTGGTCGATAGATAGTCATGGTTTCTGGCTATGGACATTGGATGTCGTTGATAGCGGGATCACGTCATTAGGAGAATGGCGTGATGGACAAGACAATCCTAAGCATAGCACAAGATCGTGTAGTTAGTTTTGCTAGAGCTTTCTCAATGTCAAGTATCTATTCCTTAGACCATGAGATCGTGTAACTCTCGGATCCGGGGAGTGCTTTGGGTGTACCAAAGCGTCCTGGCGTAAGCGGGTGACTATAAAGGTGCATTACGGTATCTCGAAAGTGTACATTGGGTTGACACGGATCGAGACATGGATTTGTCACTCCGTATTACGGAGAGGTATCCTTGGGCCCCTTTCGGTAGTGCATCATCATAATGAGCTCAAAGTGACCAAGTGTGCAGTCGCGGGATCATACATTCTGATGCAGTAAAGTGACTTGCCGTGCTTGAGGCTGAGCGAGGTATTGGGATACCGAGCGATCGAGTCTCGGGCAATAACTATATACCGTCGACAAAGGAATGGTATCTGAGGTTGCTTGAATCCTCGACATCGTGGTTCATCCGGTGACATCATCAAGGAGCATGTAGGACCAACATGGGTATCGAGATCCGCTGTGTGTTATTGATCAGAGGCGTCGGTCATATCTGCATGTCTCCCGAACCGTAGGGTCTATACATAAGGTTCGGTGGCGCTAGGGTTATTAGGAAGACTTGTATGTGATTACGAATGTTGTTGGAGTCGGGATGAGATCCGGACGTCACGAGGAGTTCGGAAGGGTCGGGAGGTAAAATTTATATATGGGAAGTTGTCAAGCGGACACGGAAAAGTTTGGGGCATATCGGTTGTTATCAGGGGTCCCGGAAGGGTTCGGATGTCCAGGGAGGAGGACCACCCCTCTCGGGGGGCCACTGGGCTGCGTGGGAAGGGGCCAGCCCACTGGTGGGCTAGGCGCACCCTCCTTGGGCCCTTGCTCCTAGGGTTGAGGGGAACCCTAGAGGGTGCCCCCTGCTTCGGGGCAAGTCCCCCTCCCTTGACCGCCGCCCCCCCCTCTAGATGCATCTAGAGGGGCATTCTCTCCTTCCCCTATAAATGGAGGGGTGAGGGAGGGCAGCAGCACCAAGCCAAGGCGCAGCCCTCCCTCCCAACACCTCTCCTTCTCCGTTGTGTGCTCGGCGAAGCCACAGCCGAGATCTTGCTTCTCCCACCATCATCACGCCGTCGTGCTGCCGGGTGGAGCTGTCTTCCTCAACCTCTCCTTCCTCCTTGCTGGATCAAGGCGGAGGAGGCGTCACCCGTACCGTGCGTGTGTTGAGCAGCGGAGGTGCTGTCCGTTCAACACTTGGTCATCGGTGATCCGAATCACGTTGAGTGCGACTCCATCATCACGCTCCCTCGGGCAGCTTCGTGGCGATCTACAAGTGGTATGTAGATGCAAACTCACTCCCTTGACTCGTTGCTTAGATGAACTCATAGATGGATCTTGGTGAAACGTGGAAAATTTTAATTTTACGCAGCGTTCCCCCAAGTGGCATCATGAGCTAGGTCTGTCGTAGTTCTCTATTGCACAAGTAGAACACAATTTAGTTGTGGGCGTAGATCTTGTCAACTTGCTTGCCGCTACTAGTCTTATCTTGCTTCCGGCGGGATTGTGGGATGAAGCGGCCCGGACCAACCTTACGTGCGTCGCTTAGGTGAGACGGTTCCCCGACTAACATGCACTTGTTGCATAAGGTGGCTGGCGGTGTCTGTCTCTCCACTTTAGTTGGGCGGATTCAATGAAAAGGGTCCTTATGAAGGGTAAATAGAAGTTGACAAAATCACGTTGTGGTTATTAAGTAGGTAAAGCGTTCTTGCTAGAACCCAATTGCAGCCACGTAAAGATGCAACAACAATTAGAGGGCGTCTAACTTGTTTTGCAGCAATTGTCATGTGATGTGATATGGCCAAGTTGTGATGAATGATGAATGACATATTGTGATGTATGAGATCATGTTCTTGTAATAGGAATCACGACTTGCATGTCGATGAGTATGACAACCGGCAGGAACCATAGGAGTTGTCTTTATTTTGTATGACCTGCGTGTCATTGAAGAGCATCATGTAAACTACTTTACTTCATTGCTAAGCGCGTTAGTCATAGAAGTAGAAGTAGTCGTTAGCGTGACAACTTCATGAAGACACGATGATGGAGATCATGATGATGGAGATCATGGTGTCATGCGGTGACAAGATGATCATGGAGCCCGAAGATGAAGATCAAAGGAGCTATATGATATTGGCCATATCATGTCACTACTATATAATTGCATGTGATGTTTATTATGTTTTATGCATCTTGTTTACTTAGAGCGACGGTAGTAAATAAGATGATCCTTACAACAATTTCAAGAAGTGTTCTCCCTAACTGTGCACCGTTGCTAAAGTTAAATGCGTTTGAAGCACCGCGTGATGATCGGTGTGATAGATCCTTACGTTCACATACAGCGGGTGTAAGACAGTTTTACACATGCAAAACACTTAGGGTTAACAGCGAACCTAGCATGTACAGACATGGCCTCGGAACACGGAGACCGAAAGGTCGAACACGAGTCGTATAGAAGATCGATCAACATGAGAATGTTCACCGGCGATGACTAGTCCGTCTCACGTGATGATCGGACACGGCCTAGTCGACTCGGATCTTGTAACACTTAGATGACTAGAGGATGTCAAATCTGAGTGGGAGTTCATTCAATAATTTGATTAAGATGAACTTAATTATCATGAACTTAGTCTAAATCTTTTTGCAAAATATGTCTTGTAGATCAAATGGCCAGCGCTCATGTCAACATGAACTTCAGCGTTCCTAGAAAACCAAGCTGAAAGATGATGGCAGCAACTTCTCTGGACTGGGTCGGAACACGAGATCATCCTCATAACTGCCAAGAAGGCATATGTCCTAGAAGCATCGTTAGGTGACCCACCTGCTCTCCAGCTGCAAAGCGATTTGAGCGTTTGGCGAACCGTCTTGATGATTACTCCCTCGTTCGAGTGTGGCATGCTTTACAGCTTAGAACCGGGGCTCCAAAAGCGTTTTGAGCAACACGGAGCATATGAGATGTTGAAGAGCTGAAACTAGTTTTCCAAGCTCATGCCGGGTCGAGAGATATGAAGTCTCCGACAAGTTCTATAGTTGTAAGATGGAGGAAAACAGTTACGTCGGTGAGCACATACTCAAAATATGCAGGTTGCACAGCCGCTTTGTCTCAGTTGAAATTAACCTCCCGGACAAAGCGGTCATTGACATAATCCTTGATCGCTCCACCAAGCTACAAGAGCTTCGTGATGAACTACAATATGCAGGGGATGGTGAAGACCATTCTGAAGTATTTTCAATGCTGAAGTCAGCGAGAGGTTGAAATCAAGAAAGAACATCAAGTGTTGATGGTCAATAAGACCACTAAGTTTAAGAAGGGCAAGGGTAAGAAGAACTTCAAGAAGGGCGGCAAGGAGGTTGCCGCTTGGTAAGCAGGTTATCGGAAGAAGTCAAAGAATGGACCCAAGCCGAGGCCGAGTGCTTTTATTGCAAGGGAAGGGTCCTTTGAGGCGGAACTTCCCCAAATATAGCGGATAAGAAGGCCGGCAACACTAAAGATATATTTGATATACATGTAATTGATGTGTACCTTACCAGTACTCGTAGTAACTCCTGGGTATTTGATACGGTGCCGTTGCTCATATTTGTAACTCACTGGCGGGAGCTGCGGAATAAGCGGAGGCTGGCGAAGGGCGAGGTGACGATCTTGGCGTCGGGAATGGTTCGAGGCGATGTGATCGCCGTCGACACGCTACCTCTACATTTACCTCGGGGTTAGTTTTGAACCTTAATAATTGTTATTTGGTGCCAAGTTTGAGCATGAACATTGTATCTGGATCTCGTTTAATGCGAGATGGCTACTCATTTAAATCCGAGAATAATGGTTGTTCTATTTATATGAGAGATATGTTTTATGGTCATGCTCCATTGGTCGATGGTTTATTCTTAATGAATCTCGGCGTAATGTTACACATATTCATAGCGTGAATCCAAAAGATGTAAAGTTGATAACGATAGTCCCACATACTTGTGGCACTGCCGCCTGGTCACATTGGTGTCAAGCGCATGAAGAAGCTCCATGCTGATGGACTTTTGGAGTCTCTAGATTATGAATCATTTGACACATGCGAACCATGCCTCATGGGCAAGATGACCAAGACTCCGTTCTCCGGGACAATGGGCGAGCAACCAACTTGTTGGAAATCATACATACCAATGTATGCGGTCCAATGGCGTTGAGGCTCATCGGAGGATATCGTTATGTTCTCACTCTCACAGATGATTTGAGTAGATATGGGTATGTCTACTTGATGAAACACAAGTCGAGACCTTTGAAAAGTTCAATGAATTTCAGAATGAAGTAGAGAATCAACGTGACCAAAGATAAAATTCTTACGATCGGATCGTGGAGGAGAATATTTAAGTCAATTTGGTACACACTTAAGAAAATGCGGAATCGTTTCACAACTCCGCCACGGAACACCTCAAGCGTAGCGGTGTGTCGAGCGTTATGTCGCACTCTATTAGATATAGTGCGGTCTATGATGTCTCTTACCGATTTACGCTGTCATTTTGGGGATCGCTCTAGAGACAGCTACATTCACTTTAAATAGGGCACCGTCTAAATCCGTTGAGGCGACACGTTATGAATTATGGTTTGGGAAGAAACCTAAGCTATCGTTTCTAAAAGTTTGGGGATCACGATGCTTATGTCAAAAACTTCAACCTGGCTCGAACCCAAGTCGGAAAAATCGTCTTCATAGGATACCCTAAGGAAACCATTGGGTATACCTTCTACTTAAGATCCGAGGCAAGATCTTTGTTGCCAAACGGATCCTTTACGGAAAAAGAGTTTCTCGAGAGAAAGTAAGTGGGAGGAAAGTAGAACTTCGATGAAGTACTACCTCTTGAACAGGATAGTAGTGCAGCTCGGAAAATGTTCTGTGATGCCTACACCAATGAAGAAATTAATGATGATGATCAAGGTACTTGGATCAAGTTGCTACTAAACCCGTAGGTCCAAAGGACACGTTCCGCACCAGTGTGAATGCAGCAACCTGTCACTGGAAATCATGTTGTTAGACAACGGTGAACCTTGAACTATGAAGAAGTGATGGCGGGGCCCAGATTCCAACAAATGGCTAGAAGCCATGAAATCGAGATAGAATCTATGTATGAAAACAAAGTATGGACTTTGGTGACTTGCCCAGATGATCGGCGACGATAGAAAACAAATGGATCTTTAAGAAGAAGGCGGACGGGGATGGTAATGTCACCATCTATAAAGCTCGACTTGTCGCTAAGGGTTATCGGCAAGTTCAAGGGATTGACTACGATGAGACTTTCTCTCCCGTAGCGAAGCTTAAGTCCGTCTGAATCATGTTAGCAATTGCTGCATACTATGATTATGAGATATGGCGAGATGGGCGTCAAAACAGCGTTCATACGGTTATCTTAAGGAAGAGCTGTATATGATGCAACCGGAAGGTTTTATCGATCCTAAGAATCTTGACAAAGTATGCAAGCTCAGCGATCCATTTATGGGCTGGTGCAAGCATCTCGGAGTTGGAACATTAACTTTGATGAGATGATCAAAGCGTTTGGGTTTATCTTGAGACTTATGGAGAAGCCTGCGTTTACAAGAAAGTGAGTGGGATCTCTGTAGCATTTCTCATATTATATGTAGATGACATACTTTTGATGGGAAATGATCTGAGAATTCTTGAACAACATTAAGGCCTACTTGAATAAGTGTTTTTCAATGAAGGACCTTGGAGAAGTTGCTTATATATTAGGCATCAAGATTTATAGAGATAGATCGAGGCGCCTCATGGGTCTTTCACAAAGCACATACCTTGATAAGATTTTGAAGAAGTTCAAAATGGATCAGTCCAAGAAAGGGTTCTTGCACATCTTTGCAAGGTGTGAGATTGAGCTCGGCTCAATGCCCGACCACGACAAAAGATAAAGAAGAGATGAGTGTCATCCCTATGCTTCAGCCATAGGATCTATTATGTATGCCATGATGTGTACCGGACCTGATGTAAACCTTGCCGTAAGTTTGGTAGGAAGATACCAAAGTAATCCGACAAGGAACAACTGGACAGCGGTCAAGAATATCCAGAAGTACACGAAAAGGACAAAGGACATGTTTCTCGTTTATGGAGGTGACGAAGAGCTCGTGTAAAGGGTTACGTCGGCGCTAGCTTCGACACAGATCTGGATGACTCTAAGTCACAAACCCGGATACATGTATATGTTGAATGGTGGAGCGATAGGCTGGTGCAGCTGCAAGCGAAGCGTCGTGGCAGGATCTACATGTGAAGCGGAATACATGGGAAGCCTCGGAGGCAGCGCATGAAAGCAATTTGGGCGAAGGTTCATCACCGACCTAGGAGTCATACCCAATGCGTCGGGGCCGATCAAACTCTTCTGTGACAACAACTGGAGCTATTGCACTTGCCAAGGAGCCAGGTTTCACAAGAAGACCAGGCACATCAGCGTCGCTTCAACTCCATCCGTGAAAATGTTCAAGATGGAGACATAGAAATTTACAAAGTGCATCACGGATCTGAATGTCGCGGATCCGTTGACTAAACTTCTCTTCAGCGGGCAAAACATGATCAACACCAGAACTCTATGGGTGTTAGATTCATCACAATGTAACTAGATTATTGACTCTAGTGCAAGTGGGAGACTATTGGAAATATGCCTAGAGGCAATAATAAAAGCATTATTATTATATTTCCTTGTTCATGATAATTGTCTTTTATTCATGCTATAATTTTATTATCCGAAATCGTAATACATGTGAATTCATAGATCTGTCGTCCTAGTGAGCCTCTAGTTGACTAGCTCGTTGGTCAATAGATAGTCATGGTTTTCACGGCTATGGACATTGGATGTCGATTGATAGCGGGATCACGTCATTAGGAGAATGGCGTGATGGACAAGACAATCTAAGCATAGCACAAGATCGTGTAGTTAGTTTTGCTAGAGCTTTCTCAATGTCAAGTATCTATTCCTTAGACCATGAGATCGTGTAACTCCGGATACCGTAGGAGTGCTTTGGGTGTACCAAAGCGTCTGGCGTGGCTGGGTGACTATAAAGGTGCATTACAGGTATCTCGAAAGTATGCATTGGGTTGACCGCGGATCGAGTCGAGGATTTGTCACTCCGTATTACGGAGAGGTATCACTGGGCCCCTTTCGGTAGTGCATCATCATAATGAGCTCAAAGTGACCAAGTGTCTAGTCACGGGATCATGCATACAGTGCGAGTAAAGTGACTTGCCGTAGCGAGACTGAGCGAGGTATTGGGATACAAGCGATCGAGTCTCCGGCAAATAACATACCGTCGACAAAGGGAATGGTATCACGGGGTTGCTTGAATCCTCGACATCGTGGTTCATCAGATGACATCATCGAGGAGCATGTAGAATAACATGGGTATCGAGATCCGCTGTTGGTTATTGATCACGAGGCGTCGGTCGTATGCGCATGTCTCCGAACCCGTAGGGTCTACACATAAGGTTCGGTGGCGCTAGGGTTATTAGGAAGACTTGTATGTGATTACAGAATGTTGTTGAGTCCGGATGAGATCCGGGACGTCATGAGGAGTTAGGAAGGGTCGGAGGTAAAGATTTATATATGGGAAGTTGTCAAGCGGACCGGAAAAGTTCGGGGACATATCGGTGTGTCTGGGGAGGTCAGGAAGGGTTCGGAGGTCCACGCGGGAGGGCCACCCCTCTCGGGGGCCACTCTGGCTGCGTGGGAAGGGCCAGCCCCTGGTGGGCTGGGCGCACCCTCCCTTGAGCCCTTGCGCCTGGGGTTGAGGGAACCCTAGAGGCGCCCCCTTGGCAGGGGCAAGTCCCCTCCCTTGGCCGCGCCCCCTCTAGATGCATCTAGAGGGCGGCATTCTCTCCTTCCCCTATAAATAGAGGGGTGAGGGAGGCAGCCGCACCAAGCCAGGGGCAGCCTCCCTCCCCAACACCTCTCCTTCTCCGTTGTGTGCTCGGTGGACCCTAGCCGAGATCTTGCTTCTCCACCATCATCACGCCGTCGTGCTGCGGTGGAGCTGTCTTCCCTCAACCTCTCCTTCCTCCTTGCTGGATCAAGATGGAGGAGACATCACCCGTACCGTCGTATTATGTTGAGCGGAGGTGCTGTCCGTTCAGCACTTGGTCATCGGTGATCTGAATCACGTTAGTCACGACTCCATCATCACCGCTCCCTCGAGCAGCTTCCGTCTGCGATCTACAAGTGGTATGTAGATGCAAACTCACTCCCTTGAATCGTTGCTTAGATGAACTCATAGATGGATCTTGGTGAAACCGTAGGAAATTTTTAATTTTCTGCAGCGTTCCCTAACAGGAGGGCAACCAAGCGGAGTCTTGGAGGTGCCATGGTGGGTAGGATGTCCCACGTTACGTGGCTGGAGGGCACTGGTGGAAATCATCAAGGGGTGGCAATCAGGGTGGTTCTACATCACCGAGCAGCGTGACCATGATTGGGCAGCGACCCCGAATTCAGATCTGGCATCCCTACGGCTCACCTCACGGAAGAGAGTGGCGGATTTGAAATTCGGAGGAGCTGCCGGACTCCAAGCCTGTATCCGAAGCTGGTGGACAAGAAGCTCAAGCTTGTCAGCGTAGTCAGGTCATGCTCATCGCGGATTCTCCCGTGCCAGTGACGTGGCTTCAACATGTGGGAGTTTGATCGGCGCAGCACAGGACCCTGGCGGGCTCTTGACACTACGTCACGAAGATGTGGAAGGTCTTGTTCAAGGCGCGAAGCTCCGCATCCGCTCTTGAAATCAGATTCCGCTTCGCAGACATCCAGCTGGCGAGGTAAGTGATTTCACCACTTGTTTTCCATAGTTTGGCTCTATCACGGGATCTAAACTCCTTTACCTTTGAGCAGGAATGGTTGGCGAAGGCGAGCGGACTATCTGTCGGCCCCATTGCGGAAGGACCCAGTGGGCCTTGCGCCTAATGGGGCTCTTTGGCTCCGGCACCCACGTGGTGCGGGAGAAAAACCAGAAGACAGCCACGGGGACTCGAAAGAGTTCCCGTTTTCAAATGCTATCGGATGATGAATCGAGGCCGACTCCTCCCACCAAGGCGAGGAGGAGAAGAAACCTCTCCACCAGTGAGGGGAGGGAAGAAAGGAAGGCCTCCCCAACAAGGGAGGCGAAAGAATCAGAGGAAAAACTCTTCCCGGACTGCCGTAGCTTCCTTGATGGCTGACAGCGAGACTGGCCTCCAAGGGCCAAGCCCTGGCGAGATCGTAAAATATCCGGACTCCGAATAACTTCAAGGTTTTTCTTTTAGCCACATAATGTCTTTCTAATGCCGCATACAACCCTGCAGTCCGCCCAAGGATGATCTTCCCGTTTAAATCGGCGGGTCCTTGGAGTGCGTCGGATATGGATTCCTTCCGACTGCCTCCACCCCGTGCCAGCAGACGGCAGAGTGGGGTCCCAGGAAGGACCCACCAGGAGAAAGGCGGGAGGTGTCACAGGACACCCTCCGGACTTTACACGGACTCATCCCGGAGGCCACGGTGGCTCGGGTCCGTGGTGACCCCTTCATAAGAAGGGCAAGGCCGTGATGCGGCTGCCTCCGTCCAGCGAGGTGCGGATAATTCTTTGGGCGCTCAGGGCGCCTCCATCAAAGAACACCGCACTGTTATGAGTGCGGTGATTTGGAAAAGTTCAGCTCGCCAAGGCGGGCTGTCCGAAACCTGCAGCAGCCTTCTAACGAGGCTTTGAGGTAAAATTTCAATATATGTAAAATGGTACCGCATGAGGCGGTATCCTTGATGCTCGGTTCGGTGTTCGGAAAGAAAAAGCGGACTAGGATCTTTAGAAAGATAAGCAGAGTCATAAAAAATATGTCAATATGGGATTGCGAGGCTGTGCTTCTTGACCTCCGCCGCCTTGGCCTGGAGGTCAATACTTTGAAGGAAAACCTCGGCGGTCCAGAGCAGAGCTCGGCCATGCCAAGCAGCTCGAGGAAAAAGAAGGTGATAATACCTTATGAAAATTGTACCTTACTGAGAAAGGATTTGGTTGCAAGAAAAATGACAAGGATAACGTGGGTATTGTAGGGGCCACTAGCGAGTGGCGACCACTGAGGAGGAGGTGGCAGCGGCGAGCATGTCTTGACGCGGGCGCCTGCAGGCGAAGAAGCAGGAGGCGCGGTTGGCGGAGAGTGCAGACAAGAGCTCAGGGATCTCGTGAAAAAACATGAGAGCTTGGGCGTGACTCGAACTGCAGAGTCAGAGCTTACGCAGCTCTTGAGAGTGCCAAATCCGCTAAGGCGAAGCCTACAAGGCCCTCCGGGAGGTTGAGGCGGTGAAGAAAATAGCAGCGGGTAAGGCATTGTTCATGCAAAGTAAGCATGTGAGTGTTAATTACATTGCTTACCGGAATCAGAGCTCTCCGGGGCGTTCGTAGATCTTCCTCACAGCGTGTCCGATGCTGCCGCATTCTCCGGGCGAGGAGGGGCTCGGCGGAGAAGGTCTTCGGTCTCAGATATCTTGGGCGGACATCAGTGCCCATAGCGACCAGCTGAAGCAGCTGGTCGAGCTCCTAAAGCGGCGAACAGGCCATGAAGACCTCATAGTTGGTTTGTGGCCTAAGGAGGCCATGCCTCGGAGCTACTTGGCTTGGTGCGGCGGTGATGGATGCGTGCCCGTGGGTAGAAGTCATCAAGCATTCCGCTTATTGAGGTGCCGTCGGGCCTTGCTGCGCAAAGGTGCCTTTGGGGCAAGATGGATGCCAGAAGCTCGTGGCGGACCCGCCACGGAGGGCAAGCATCATGCCTTGGAGATGTATTATAAGAGTGTCTTTGAAGGCGCCCACACTATTGCGGGTGAGTGCTCCAAAGATGTAATATTTGAGTAGACTAGCATTTTGTTACACTGTCGCTGAAAACTTAGTTCATATCGCTAAGCAACGCTTGTTAATTTAAAATATTACCTACGATGCGGCTGTTTATCAGATCTGAGAGATGGCAAGTCGTGGCTTCAGCCCCCATGCCACAGTCTTTGGGGTGTTAGGGATAAACTTGGCGCTCTTGTTCCCATTTTGGGTCCATCTAGGAGGCGCTCAACACAGCGAACAAGGCAATTGGACTTATAATGCTTGAACACTCTCTTAGCCATAGAATTCTATAATTTTAAATTTGATGAAGCCCCTAGTCTTGGAAGGCGAATTTGAGGCGCTATCCGCCTTGGCGGACATTATCCGGCTCCTCGCTCTAAGCGGCATAAGTCTTTAAGGACTACTTAAAAACCTCTCGAACAGCGACCGGCTCTCGCCTCATCATGACGGTCAGTTTTAGCTTTCTCCAGCGAGGCGTTAACCCAGCTCAAGCTGGGCGGAATCGCGATGGTTCTCCCAGTCTACCTTAGCGATATAGAGCGTAAGGTACCAAAACATGGGAGCCAGGCAAACCCAACTATTGACCCAAGACATGATTGAACCCGATGCATATAGTGCTATAAGTTAGAGGTGCCGCACTTGTGAAAGTGTTGAGACTCATCATACCATAATCACGAAACATAAGCCCACGGTGTATATTAGCCGTACCAAAGTGTCTGGATGAAACATGCAATGAATGAACATATGTATGAAAAAGAAATACAATTATAAGCAAAAAGGTGCTGCATTGTTTTATTCAATAAGTGTTGCTACTAATGCGAGCGATACAAATAGTCACGATAAGCAAGGTATGGGACTGTTAAACATGTCCCCCTCGAGGGTGAGCTGCAGATTGGTGTATAAAAATGCTAAAATGGAGACCACCTGTATATTAGTTGTAGCCTTTATCCTTCCTGGCTGTTGCATCGTGAGATCGGCGGAGTGGCTGCAGACGGGGCCTCGACAAGCGGAGTCACGTGGGAAAAAAGTAAAAGGTAAAAAGAAAAGAAAAGGCGACACACTTGAGAGCCCCTAGTGTGGTTGAGCAGCGATCTGGGTTTATCGTGGTGCGTGCCCCTCTCCCATGCCCATGGTATCTTGAGCGTAATGGTGTCTGCGAAGGACCTGCTGACGTTCGCGGGAGGCTGGGATTGGGGCGCTACTACTGGCGTGCTCGGGCGTGCGAGGTGGTCTTGTTGTAGAGATTACTCCGGTAGCGCAGCTATGTCCGGCAACAGCGGCGGACTTCGAGAATGCCTTAGAGGCTGCATTGCACTACGCGAGAGCCGCTGTATGTTCCTCCGTGCGGAAGAGCGTTCGGTGTTTCCGTTGACCGTGATGACTCACGGAGGGCCTGGCATCTTGAGCTTGAGGTATGCGTGGTGCGGCATCGCGTTGAACTTTGCAAGCAGCGCAGTCACGTCAAGAGCAAGGCATGATGGCGCTGCGGAGCAGGACAATGTCGAAGGTTAACTCCTCGCCCGGAAGTTATCCGGGGATCGAAGACCACTTCGGTGTAATTGAGCACAGTACAATTGGCTTCTACACCTGGTATGATGCCTTTAATAGTCGTTTTGGTAGGTTTAATCCTTGAGGTTCTATATTTTGTGCACTTTGTATCTGGTAAAGCAAGTTCTAGGCTGCTGCCGCCGTCCATCGAGGACTCTGGTTAGGTGAAATCCATCGACGATTGGGTCTAAGACCGGTCTGGTGAATCCGCCATGGCGGATCTTTGGTCCCTTGGTCAAAAGTGATCGGACGGGAGGACCATGGATTGCACTTGAACTGCGGCTCCATCAGCGTGAGCATCCACGAGTGCATGCTTCCGCTCCCTTTTGGGTATGTGTGTTGCGTATATCATGTTCACCGTCACTTTTGTGAAACCCCATCCTCTATTGTTCGGCGGTTGGGTCGTCCTCGTCATCGCTATGCAGCCCCTTGTCATTGTTTTGACGAATTAACGCCTGCCTACTGAATACCCAACAGTCCCTGTTGGTGTGGTTAACTAGCTTTTGAGAGTGCCGTGTGCTCGCTGGCGGTCGAGTATTCGGTCCAAATTGGACGGACCAGGTAGTTCTTTTGAATGGCTTTTCCGTGACGGGTTTAGAGCCTCACGAATCCGGCATTGATTGCCGTATCCTCAATATTGTAAATGCGTTAATGCGGTGTTTGTTTTTTACGGCGTGGCCTGCCATTTCGGTCCTTGAAGTCCAGCCTGCCATATTTTCTCTGAGGTTGTTGCTGCGTGCTAGCCAGCTGTCCTCACCAGCGAAGCGGGTCATAGTGATGTGAGAGCTGCCATGGATTTCCGCTTTTCCTGTCCTAGGTGCGGGCGAGCCACTCGTCGCGGATGTTATGCTTGAAGGCGAGGGCCTCCGCATCCGGACGGTCGGCGATTTGGTTTTCTTTGTTAGAACCGTGTCGAATTATCACGGCGATTAAATCGGCTGCTGAATTATGTGGCTTAGGTCATCAGCGTCACGGTGAGTGCACATAAGTGCCACGGAAGTTATCGAGGAATCGGCTTCGGGTCCTCCCAGCTCCCAATTGACTCTGGCGGCAAGCTGTTGAGCCAATGTCGGGCTGGTCCTTTAAGCTTATTGGGGGGTATTTGATGGCGTGAAGATCGTCACATGGGGGCCATGTGGATGTGAAGAGAGATAGTCTTGATCCAAACCCGCGGGGTCTGTTGTGCCATCATAAGTTCAATATTGTGGGTTTAAACCCTTGAGGATTTGATGATCCATTACTTCGTCATGTGAAGCATAGTGGGTGTCTTGGCGCCTACATCTTTGGCGATATCACGGCAGACTCAAAACTTTATGCATTTTGTTCGGCCCGGCGGACTTCTTGTGTCGGCGTGGCGGTTGTAAATCACGTACCGATGAAATGGGCGCGCGATCCATAGATAGATCTTGATTGTCTTTCCTTGTCCTCAATATATCTACAGGTCTGGGCGTTCCCCACATGGCGTGTGCTTTTGAAGCGTCTGCGAGTGCGGTTCTAGTGAAGAGCCTAGAGGCCTCTCATCGCGACCACGGGGTGGTCGGTCAGCCGTATTGTCTCCTGGTGATGCGGGTTCGTAAGGCTCCTCCTCTAATCGGGGAGCAGCTTGCGTTTAGGGTAGCTTTGGAGGGCGTTAGAGCTCGTGCTCTTGACGCGAGGACTTCATCCATCAGCCGGCTAGAAGATCCCCTGATCAGCTCTAAGCTGTTGCTGCTTTTTCTTGAGGCTGTTAGCCGTGGCCATAAGCCTGCGTCTAAAATGCTCTTGTTCGGCGGGATCCTCGAACACTGCAATTCATCGTCGTCGAGGCCTGCCGTCTCGGGAGGAGGCATATAATCCTCTACCTCTTCTTACGCTCTCTCATGAGGGTTGGCGTCTCCATCCTCTGTATTTGGATCTTCTTTGAGTGGATTATCTTGACCTGTCCGGTGTATTATTATCTCGGTGCGGAATCTTCATTCTTCTTGTGGCGGGATTGAGCCGGCGCCCGTGGCCTTGGCGCTTGGGCTGTTTCTTGGAGGGGTCATCCTCCTCATTCCTTCGCCATGCCCATCCTTTGGGATATCCACCATGTATATGTCATATGATGAGGTGGCTTTCCGATGCCCGATAGGCGCTGGTTCTTGTTAAATCTCGGCATCGTCGTCCATACCGTCGATGTCTTGGTCGTAGTCTAACATGTCGGTTAGATAAATCGGCGGCTACAAAGTGGGTGGCGGGTGGGCTTTGAGTTTCTTCATCGTCCGCATCCCAACCTTCACGACTGCAGTCCGGCCAGGGCTCTCGATAACGAGAGTACTTTAGCGAACTCAAGATGTCGCCAAAAGGTGAGAGTTGAAAGATGTCGCTCGGTGAACTCCATGACGGCGACCAATCGGATTCGATCGGAGGGGCGGGAGGTTGAGTCCGGCAAAGTCCGGTACCTCGGTCGCGAGCTTTATGAGGACAAGATCGGTGTTGGCTCTATCGCCGTAGAGGTTGCAGCCACAGGCGGTGTCTAGCCATCCGTCCCGATCTTGCGCCGGCTCACTGAATTGAAGATCGGGCGGGTTCGAGTGTGGCCTCGAGTCTTGTCCGGCTGGTACTGAGCTAAATCATGCTTTCGCCGTGGTGATCTGCGGCCGCGCTCGGCTGTGGATTGACTCCATCGAGGATCAAGTCCCGCGGATGTCGGCCGTGAAGTTCAAGCTTCAAATCTGACGGCGGCTGGGGCGTAGCTTTCAATCTGCTCCGGATGGCCAGCGAATCGGCCCGATGTGAAAGCCGCCCGAATCTGAAGATCTGTCGGGAGAAAAGTCTCACCACTGGACTGCGTCATTGATGATGGTCGAAGAAGCCATCGAGGCCTATCGGTGGCGACACGGAGGAACTCTCAATGAAAGCACCAATGTCGGTGTCAAAACCGGCGGATCTCGGGTAGGGGTCCCGAGCTGTGCGTCTAGGCGGATGGTAATAGGAGACAAGGGACACGATGTTTTGCCCAGGTCGGGCCCTCTTGATGGAGGTAAAACCCTACGTCCTGCTTGATTAATATTGATGATGTGTGTTACAAAGTGGATCTACCACGAGATCAAAGAGGCTAAACCCTAGAAGCTAGCCTATGGTATGATTGTTGTTGAGTCCTATGGACTAAAGCCATCCGGTTTATATAGACACGGAGAGGGCTAGGGTTACAGTCGGTTACAATGGTAGGAGATCTACATATCCGTATCGCCAAGGAAAGTCCCATCCGGACAGGGACGAAGTCTTCAATCTTGTATCTTCATAGACTTGGAGTCCGGCGGATGATGATAGTTGAGCTATCCGGACACCCCTAGTCAGGAACTCCTGGTCACAACTCAATATACACATTAGTCAGGTTGAATTATGAACCGGGAGTAATGTGAGCATTAATCGGTTCGGCGGACTACTTGGCATTAGTCTCGGTCCAAATGAGCCCTTACTCCTGGTTTGAGACACGAACCGGGACTAAAGGGTGCAATGCCCTAGTCAGTTAAGTATCTCAAACTGGGACTAAAGACTGAACAACTAGTCGGTTTGAGACGAACCCGAACTAAAGGGTCGTGATCGTCTCCAATGTATCTACTTTTCCAAACACTTTTGCCCTTGTTTTGGACTGTAACTTGCATGATTTGAATGAAACTAACCCAAGACTAACGCTGTTTTTAGCGAGAACTGCCATGATGTTGTTTATGTGTAGAAAAGAAAAAGTTCTCGGAATGACACTGCAAATCCACGGAGGCACTTTTTGGAATTAATAAAATTTATTAGCGAAAGAAATACGGGGGCCAGGGCCTGTCCACGAGACAGCCCTAAGGCACCCCTATCGTGGGCCCCTGGACCTCCACCGACCTCAACTCCAACTCTATATCTTCCGTCTGGGGAGAAAAAAATCACGGAGAAAGTTTCATCGCGTTTTACGACGCAGGCACGCCTAAGCCTAATCTCTCGGGAAGGCTGATCAGGAGTCCTTTGGGGCTCGGAGGCGAGATTAATCGCCGTCGTCATCATCAACCATCCTCCATCACCAATTTCATGATGCTCACACGCGTCGTGAGTAATTCCGTCGTAAGCTTGCTGGGCGGTGATGGGTTGGATGATATTTACCATGTAATCAAGTTAGTTTTGTTGGGTTTGATCCTAGTATCCACTATGTTCTAAGATTGATGTTGCTATGACTTTGCTATGCTTAATGCTTGTTTCTAAGGCCAGTGCCATGATTTCAGATCTGAACCTATTATGTTTTCATCAATATATGTGTTCTTGATCCTATCTTGCAAGTCTATAGTCACCTATTATGTGTTATGATCCGACAACCCAAGTGACAATAATCGGGATACTTCTTGATGACCGTGGTTTGAGGAGTTCATGTATTCACTATGTGTTAATGCTTTGGTCCGGTTCTCTATTAAAGGAGGCCTTAATATCCCTTAGTTTCCATTAGGACCCGCTGCCATGGGAGGGTAGGACAAAGATGTCATGCAAGTCCTTTTCCATAAGCACGTATGACTATTTACGGAATACATGCCTACAATACATTGATGAATTGGAGTTATTCATCTCACCCAATGTTATAGCTATTACATGAGGAATCGCATCCAAGCATAATTATCCATCACTGATCCATTGCCTCTGAGCTTTTCATATATTGTTCTCGCTTATTTACTTTCCCATTGCTACTGTTACAATCACTACAAAACACCAAAAATATTGCTATTACTATCTTTACCTTTTACCACTGTTACCATTACTATCATACTACTTTGCTACTAAATACCTTGCTCTGAGATACTAAGTTATCCAAGTGTGGTTGAATTGACAACTCAACTGCTAATACTCAAGAATATTCTTTGGCTCCCCTTGTGTCGAATCAATAAATTTGGGTTGAATACTTTACCCTCGAAAGCTGTTGCGATCCCCTACACTTGTGGGTTATCAAGACTAATTTAAAGGCGCCGTTGCTTGGAAGACATAGCTCTATTCTCACGAGTCACTTGGGATTTATATCTGATTGATCACTATAAAGAACTTGAAAGACACTAAAACCAAGATTTTGCCCTCAACTACAAGGGAGGTAAGGAACTGCCATCTAGCTTTGCACTAGATTCTCCTTCCGTTATTAGTAGGCTTGCGACACCTAAACCTGCTACGCTATGAATTTTGATATGTCACATGTTATTGATGATGCCATACGCTTTGCATGATACTTATGATGAAACTACTTACATGCGTGATACTCTTTGTGCCATTAGGTGAATTTCTTGATGAACAACTTGCTAGGGCTAGAGAGAATGAAATTATTGAAGATGCTATTATTGATGATAGTGATGATGAAGGGTTCTCCCAATGATTATGTATTGCCGTTGTTCTGAGGGGTTATGTTATGAATAAAGAAGCTGCTGAAGCTATTTTTGCTTGCAATGAAGAAATGATCTTAAGAAATTATTAGCTAAATGGAAGCATCAATCTCTTAATGCTAGAATGAAACCTGACCCTGCTTTTGCTGCTTCACCTTTACGTATTCTTGATAAGGATTATGAATTCTCTGTTGATCCTGAGATTATTACTTTAGTTGAATCTGATCCTTTTTATGGCCTTGAATCTGAAAGTGTTGTGGCACATCTTACCAAGTTGAATGATATAGCTACCCTGTTTACTCATGATGAGAAGTCTCGCTATTATTATATCCTTAAGATATTTCCGTTCTCATTAAAGGGTGATGCTAAAACTTGGTATAATTCTCTTGCTTCTGGTTGTGTGCGTAGTCACAGGATATGAATTATTACTTCTCTGCTAAATATTTCCTGCTCATAAGAAACAAGCTGCCTTGAGGAAATATATAATTTTGTGCAAATCAAAGAGAGTCTCCCACAAGCTTGGGGAGGATCCTCCGATTATAATGCTTTGCTGATCATCCACTTAAGAAAAATGAAATACTTGATATCTTCTATAATGGACTAACCGATGCTTCCAAGGACTACTTGGATAGTTGTGCTAGTTGTGTTTCAGGGAAGAAACAGTCAAGCAAGCTGAATTACTATTGAATAATATGTTGACTAATGAAAATAATTGAACTCTTCTGAGCCAATTCTGATGCAATCCCTGAACCAATTGACCCAACTCCAGAGCCTATTCCTAAACCCTCCGAAGAAGAGATGTTTTATTTCTCAGTCCTGAAGATATGCAAGTGGCAAAGAAATCAATGAAAGAAAAAAGGTATTAAAGCTGAAGATGTTAAAATTTACCTCCTATTGAAGAAATACATGGTCTTAATATACCACTGTTGAAGAACCATATTGTCTTGATAACCCGACACATGTAGTAAGGTAAATTCTCTCTATAGATATGATAAAGATGAAATCCCATCTAACAAATTTCATAGCCCTTGCTTAGATGAATTTGATGATTTCATGAATAGACAAGCAGATTTCAATGATTATGTTGGTAGATAATTGAAGAATAATGCTTATCACGATAATGCAACTTGAATGATTATGTAGCTAGAGTTAAAGGTGAACTTAAACTCACTAGCAAACATGCTTCCATGATTGCTACTCAAGCTGAACAAGTACTTAAGGCTCAGAATGAATTGCTTGCTGAATTAAATAATAAAATGACTTTCTTTGTTAGAGTGGCTACTAGGCTGGGAGAATGACTCGGGGACCTTTGTATCACGAAGGCCACCTAAAAAGAATTGAACAAGATTCTCGAATAATAATCTAGATGCTCCTACTTCTTCTAAGAAGAAGAAAAAAGAAGAATGATAGGACTTTGCAAACTTCTAGTGAACCTAATGTAGAAACACACGAGAATCCTAATAATACTTCTATCTCGATCTTTGAAACACAATCCGGAGATGAACATGAACATGATGATAATGCTAATAATGATGTTCATGTAGATGCTCAACCTAGTAATAACAATGATATAGAAATTGAACCTGCTGTTGATCTTGATAACCCACAGTCAAAGAATCAACGTTATGATAAGATATTTTGTTGCTAGGAAGCCTTGTAAAGAAAGAGAACCATGGGTTCGAAACCCATGCCCTTTCCTCCTAAACCATCCAAGTCAAAGGATGATGAGGATTTTGGCGCTTTGCTGAAATGATTAGACCTATTTTCTTACGCATGCACTAACCCATATGCTTAAAACAAACCCTTATGCTAAATATATGAGGATATCATCACTAATAAGAGGAAAATACAGAAACCGAGATTTCCACCATGCTTGCCAACTATACCTTTAAGGGTGGAATCGTAAGAAACTTGGTGATCGGAAGTACCCACTATACCTTGCTCTATTAAAAAGAAATTATGTTAAAACCGCTTTATGTGATCTTGGGGCGGTGTTAGTTATATGCCTCTTTCCTTGTACCGTAGACTTGAATTAAATAAGTTGACACCTACTGAAATATCTTTGCAAATGGGCGACAAATCAACTGCTATACCTTTGACATTTGTGAGGGCGTGCACATTGTTGTTCATCCGAATGTTACTATCTTAACGAGACTTAGTTATTCTTGATATTCCGAGGACAATAGTATGTCTATTATTCTTGGTAGACCTTTTTAAATACTGCAGGGAGCTGCCATTGATTGCAACAAAGGCAATGTCACCTTTCATGTTCATAGCATAAATACTATTGAGAAAGTTCCAACTATTATTTTTGGAGGCTTTGAATTTCCTCTCCCTCTTGTCAAAAAAAGTATGATATTCTTATTGTTGGGGATTTTCCTATCCCGATTGAGGATAACTTAGTGTTATTCGAAATTTCTCCCATTCCGTGCTATTAAAGAATGAGTTTATTAACAAGACTTCATCAACCTTGTTAGTGGGTTCATTTTGCGATCACGAGATGGATGAAACTAGAAGGCACAACCTTATGTACCCTCTTTTACTTTCTGTTATTTAGATTAAATAAATTAAAAATAGTATTATCAAATCTGTTTCTGAATTATCCGTGTATTAAAAAAATAGTCTGAAAATAAAAGTGCTCCAAATGCCCTACAAATTTAGTATGATTTTTTACTGGAATATTTGAGAATTTTAGGCACTGAAAACAACTGCGGGAGGGCAAGCACTAGGACACACGAGTGGAGGCCCCCCAATAGGCAGCGCCCCCTATCTAAATGGGCCCTGGTGGCCCCCTCCATATCCAGCACCCACCTCCATCTTCTACCCAAAAAAAATCCCCATCCAGCTCAAGCAAGAGTTCTAGCTCATTTTGCTGCGATTTTGATCTCTTAGCTCAAAGCTCCATTCATAAAACTGCTTTGGGAGATCATTGCTTGGTATGTGACTCCTCCATTGATCCAATTAGTTTCTGTTCTAGTGCTTTATTCATTGCAAATTTTTTGCTGCATAGGTGACCATGTTATTGAGCTTGCATGTTAAATTTTTGAGGTCCCAAGCAATTCAATGCATGATATAGGCTCACAGGCACTTGTAGGAGATAGTTGCTATCAATCTTGTTTAGTTTTATGCACTTTTGTTTTGAAGTAACTAATAATTTCAGAAATTTTCAGAAAAATGTTGAGGAAACTTTTGAGGGGCTCTTCTAGCCAAAGCTCCGGGAAAAACAAGCCAAAGAGAAGGAAAAAGCTAAGTATAATCTTCCTACGCTTAGTGGAAATGCGGTCGTCTGAATGGCCATCGAGGATTTCTTGAAAGAGGCTGGAATTCATGAAGACTTTCATGCTTTAATCGAGACTACAGAGCCTCACCGGTTCATCAACGACCGAATCGATCGGTATCTCTTACTCACCAATACTTTAGTACAAAACTTTTATTTTTATCCTAGAAGTCACCGCCTACGGTATCATTTCATTTATATGATGAGTTCAAAGAAATGTCTTTCGTCATTTTGCAGCGGTATGTAGGATACCTTATGTGGGAGAATTAGAGGAACCCCATCGTGAAGATGTGGCGGGCTTTCTTAATACTATTGCTTTTTAGAGGAGCCAAAGAAGGGTTCCAAGGCAAAAGTCTCTAGCATACACTTCCCTGTTTCGCTACTTTGCCATTAGTAGAAGCTTGATTGAGTGCATTGAAATAGTGGAAACTTGGCGTTCTGATATTATCATTCTTCAACATGCTTTGCTTGGAGACAATACTTTTAGTATGGTTATAAATCGTTGCTAAACCGTAGCCCGAATCATACAAAAGGCCCCATATTTGGAGGTATCTATGCTGCCGTCTTGCTAGACATTTTCAGATACCCATTATACCATGAGGAAAAGGGGACAATCTTGCCTCCTCACATTTAGTTTACAAAACGCAGTAGCACACAAGTTTATTGTTGACAAAGAAGATATGATGCTCTTGTATAAACTTAGATTCAATAAGAAACACTTTGAGATTATTATTTTGCCTGCTCCTTTGTTGTTTGATTTGCTTGCAGAAAATTTTCTCGTCACACGGGCGGTGAACAATCATCGAGCCCAAGCTTTTACTCAGAACACGAACACGAGTGAACTCTGAACTGGACCCTTATCGTTGCATCATCATCCAATGGGATCGGAGATGACCAGCCGATGGTATCCTGATTACACCTCTCATTACACCCGGGAGAGTAGCGGCGGTCCTTGGTATTAGACCAACTTAGGCCAAAAGTCTAAGCTTGGGAGTCGTATTTCTCACCGACTTTACATTCATGTTCACACACTAGTCGTCGGTGCTCATACTCTTTCATTTTATTATCCATGCTAGTTTAAATTCCTTTTTCTAGTTTTCTTCTTGTGTGTTTGATAAACCTTGAGAAAAACAAAAATATTAGTTAGCTTAGTTTCCATGCTTGTAGTAGATATTAAAGCGAAAATCCAAAAGGATTTCTAGTTCTTCTTCTTACACATTGGGAGTTTTCCGTGTAAATAGTTTAATTTTCTTTTCGTTCCTTTGGGGATCGAGAAGACCATATTGAAAATGTTAGCGGCTCTCATATGCATGATTGTTTATTCAATTTAGAGCCCATATTACTTGTCTTCTCTTTTGAGTTGAATGCTTGCAGATTCGAGCTTAGTCCAATGCCGTGCACTCTTGTTATTATACACATCTTTCGGTCGTGCAAGTGAAAAGCAATAATGACGATATATGATGGACTGATTGAGATGAGAAAAGCTGGTATGAACTCGACCTCTCTTGTTTTTGTAAATATGATGAGTTGCATATTATAGAAGTAAACATATTTGCAATGACATTTAGAGATTATAGTTGCTTGTGCCATGCTTGATTAGCTTTGAGTTATGATGGTTTACCTTGCGTTGCCAACATGCTATTAGAATGATTATGATGTGATATGATGGGATGGTATCCTCCTTTGAATGAATGGGCGGGCATTCTCTCTTTCAGTACATTGCACTGTTCTACAAAATTCTGCCTTGAGTGGCTCCGTATATTGAGGAACACAGAGAATATTCTACTCCAAATACCCGAGTAGTCTGTGATTGTATTACACCTGAACAAGCGAGGACTTTCGCGGTTGGTTGCGAAACATGCCATGCATGGCCCGCTTGTTGGAAGATGACCTGTACTTGTTGTCCCTGTTACCATCTTCAAATATAATGACTTTCAAAGATGCGAGATAAATGGGAATACCAGTAGTAGAAAACAGGGCTTTGGTCACAACTCAATATAGACATTAATCCAGGTTGAATTACGAACCCTCTTCAACAAGGATTTGCGGCTCCAATCCCTTTATTTTTCCAAAGGTAAAAGATGGAACAGACTGAATCCAAAATGGAGGGGGGTGTCCCTTTCCTAATGCTTTCGTAGCTTTTGCTCGTATCGTCGGAATCCGAGCTCTATGGGTATTCAACAAGAACCCAGCTGGGATAAATAAAAAAGGGTATACTTTATAATGATCATGCGCTTCATTCATCTCTTTTCAAACTAGGAATACATCATGGAATAGAATTGAGCATTTATTTATCATTGTATTATAGAGGTTGTTAGCGGAATTATTGCATTCGTAGTCAAATAACTTGCTATAATGATACTAGTACCTATTACGGCATAACGCATTTTTGAAGGTTCATCATTGAGTGCGTATTCACTCTGTGGAAGTATATTACAAAAGGGTACTTATTTGATATATCGATATAACTCTATCAACCAAATCATCATGTGGAATGATCTAAACTAGCCTAAAAAGTAAAAAGCCCTCATACCCTCCTCTTTCCCCACCAAACCAACAAGTAGTAGGTTGGTGGGCCTCAAATATTCTATTTGCTAAGATGGATACCTACACCACTCAATAGTTCCAATTCATTGTTTTTCTCCCATAGGAAGAAAATGCTTCAAGCAATTTATTCCTTTCCTCCTCCGTCATCTGACGGTCTTCACAACCTTCTTCATCGGAGGCTTTCTCGGTTTTCCTCCTATATCATCGTGGTCTTCACAACCTTCCACGGAGGCTTTTCTCTGTTTTCCGCCACTTTAGCCATTTCTTCTTTAATCATATCTTTGATCTTCTATAAGAACAGAATTTAAACATGTTAGCAACCCAGCAGAATGAAAGCAGGAAAGAGAATTTCCTCCGATTTAAGAACCAGGAGTTTATCCAGATTTGGTACCAAACCCGAGAAAAACCCTAAATGTTGTCTTAAAAAAATTTATATAAGCAGGGTTATAGGAATCAATAGATTCCCCTCCCTCCGCTTCGGAGGAGCAGCTTCTTCTATGGCTATGGCCAAAAGGAGAAATAGTCACATTCATTATATGGCTCCTAGAATCCGGGCATTTCGTCGAAGACATCTGTATTTTCACCTTTGTAGTCCTATGCATAGTAAGTACTATAGCCCCAATCATAGCAACTAATAAAATCAGACTAGAAACCAAAAATCGAGCGGAATAGTAGGTATAAAGTAAATAGCCCAACGTTTCCAAATTAGTCCAACCGTGCCTTTCCGGCATAAACCGTATATCTCGAAGAGGAAATATTTCTATGGGTTGGTAGTAATGGAATGGTTTCATTATCTAAAATGAAGAACATTTCCCACTAAAAGATCAGTCCAATAATACCACTCCTTTGGTAAATAGCGCAATACTTCTTCGTGAATCTCCGCTATTTGAATATTGAACATCATAACCACGAATAGGAATGGCGGCAATAGCTCCTATATGAACTACTGGGGAGATCATGGTGGAGAAGTCGAGACCTAACAAAATAAGTAAACCAGAAGTAATAGCAAAAAGACTAGGATGGGAAAGCGAAACTAAATGTGCGGATTTTTATACGTACAACCATCAAACCGAGAGACCATAGTGGGCTCGACAAAACAGAAAAGTATCATGGTACATCGTCCTCCCTTGAAATGGAACTTGAATGCTGGAGCAAGAAAGCGCATTCAAATCGATCCTATCTACAACCAAGCAGCGGTTGTTAGTATTTCATTTTCTTCTTCTTCAAGCGGCGCTCTTCTTTTAAAAAGCACTCCTTTAATTACTTACTGAATATCGTCTTTCTCTCGGCGCGAAATTTTTTACGTGTAAGATTCGATCAGAGTTGGCTTGCTTCTCTACAACCTCTCCTATGAAATGGATAACCCTTGCTGCCATAGCAGCATTTTAAGAGCTTCTATTGAAGCGGTGGGAGAAAAGCCATGCATTCTTGAAAGAATCTCAACCCCCCTTACCTTATCTTTCTATTCTATAAAAGGCAAACATCTAATCTAGGCCCGTGCGCCTTTACGTGAGCGAGTAGCTAACCCCTTGTTGAAATTTGGATATTAAGGAGGCTGTATTTATAATAGCAGCTCAGGAAAACTGAGCTTATGGTGCGCCTCCTGCGGTCGTTTGATGACTCAATTGGCTGGCTTCCCTCGGCTTAGACTGGTGTCTTTATCTCCCGGGACCGGAATGATTATCCCTGCCCGATGGGTCTACATTTCATCCACTGATATGGGTAGTGATACTCTTCACTTCCCGCCATTCTTGTAACCGTCACACTGTAATCCGTGCGGTGTGTATCACTTTCCCTAGAGTGGGCGAGAAAAGAAAGGATTACTTATCGGGCAACCTTCCAGACCCGGGGAGTTAAGCTTTCCCGTATGAGCATTGAAACATATATAAGTCATTGGAAGAGTCAAAGGGTGCACGATCACTGAGGATCTCCCCCTTATCTTAGAAGGGTGCGTGCGAGGGTTCACATCGGTTCATTGCTGTGCTTACACTGGGCTGCCCTTCTCCAGCTCCGCGCACCACCTATCACTAGTCTTGGCGGAGGGTTTATTGCACAAAAAGAGCCGGGCAGGCTCCATGAAGGAAAGCCAACGATGTCAGATGCAAAGCCCGCACCTCATTAAGATCATATTAGCATACTCTCCTAAAAAAGAGCGGACCCCATTAAAGGCAGGGTGAGGTGAATTTTGAGGCCATTTACGTCCACCTTCTCACGGAGCCAGTATGTGGGCGTTACAGCTCATGACAGCTCAGCCAGCAAGTAGTTAGCTTTCCTCTAGAAGTCATGGAAGTGTTGATAAATCGGACATAAGGTTTTTATTTCTTAAAAATCGCCCTAACAAGTCCTGAATATGGGCGGAGAAGCCAGTCTCGAGTTTTAAGGTCCTCGAGATGGCATTTTAGGTCGAGTAGAGGCGCTAGGAGTCTGTGGGCTTCCTTGGCATTTCAAGATAGCCTCTATCGTCTTTGAAAGCCTCCGTTTGCCCGTCAAGGGCATTTGACATCGAGACAAAAGCAGTCCCACGCTGGGAATTTTCCCCAATGGTATAACCAGCTCTGCTTTTCGCGGTCTCAAAGGAGAAGCCCGAGCACTTGCGATTTGCTTTTTCTCTTTATTCCTTCTAGCGAGCCTCTAAAGACTCTACTCTACTTTAAACTTAGAGTCCGATTCTTCCAATTCTTCCAAAGACAAAGTAGAATTTCATTTTGAGGTTTGCCCCCGTTACGGCAAATCGATGCCGCCAGCTGCTCACAGGATGGATCGAGGTTTAGACCAACAGAGGGCTGGCTCCCTTTCTTATGGAGCTAAGGAAGGACCTGCGGGTGGCGTTTCGGTTAAGAGGAATCTCAAGGAGGGTATCAGGACCTTGAAGTACCCCACCACCAGGGTTGGCGTTGTGTCGATGGCCCCCTCGGCTCCGAGGCTAGAGGTAATTTCGATCGATCTCCCGGCCCTTAGTTCCTCGTCACCGCCATAATAACAATAAGGAGCGGTGATGTCGTCATCCGAAGGAAAAAGAAAACCCCAAAGGTACCAAAGCGGAATTCTACTTGTCGGGCTTGGATTCGTTTCATTTATCAAAAATTGAAATAATAAATAACAACCCATAAATCAAAGAGAAATTACGATAAAAAAAGTCTAAAGTGAAGCCAATCTCTTATAAAAATAAACCAGTCTCCTTTTAAAGGAACTGGCCAATTCACCGAAAACTTCGTTCTAGCTTGAGCAGAAAAATTGGTGGCATTTGACATCTAAAGTTTCACCACCCCTACCCTTGAGAAATCCTGCTTTGGTGAGCTTTCCCCCAGGTGACACAGAAGGTCTACCTCCTTTAAATGCGCCCCTCACCTCCTCAAGTGAGGATGATCCACTGGATACATTGCAACATCATGAACAATGGGGCATCTGCCTAAGCACCGGCACCCCCACCACGCTTACGGCTCTATACCTACTATACACGTATTGGTAATGGCTTTCTTTCTATGCTAATTCTCATGCAGTTCATATTTCCGATATGAGTATAATTGCCTCGAGAAATAGATAAAATTCCTTCCTTTACGGTAAATGAATAGAAATCAGAGTTAATAAAACCAGAACTGTTTCCAGCCTTCCTCTCGAGCCGAGCTATTTCTGCGAAATATACAGTTTCACATCATTCTGATCAATCGTATACCTGTTATTACCACCGGTATGGAGCCATCATCGTCTTCGCGTAGTAGTGAAGACCTTCCCACCAGTCTTGAGTCGTTCTTGACTGGCTAGCAAGCACAAGTGGAACCCGGGACCAGAGCATGTCGTGGAAGGCAGCTTTGCAGGCGGGCGTTAGCTTCCGACCGTGTCTCGGGGCACAGATTGAATGTAGATATCTTGAGCGAGGATAAGGATACTAGGCGGAAACCGGGCCGATACTTCCCTAATGTGCCGATCGCTAAGCGGATCTGAGGGCCCGGCGCCCAGCTCTGTTGAGAAGCCGTCACTAATCTGAAAAGTGTCTCTGCGGTTGGGATAGACTGATTCTGCGCGCCTAGCCCAGCGAATCAATAAATAAACAAGTGCTAAGTTTCATTTCAGATCGGTGAATAAACCAAAAAGAGACCTTTCACTAGTAGAAAAACACCTATTAGTCCCGGTTCATAAGGGCCTTTGGTCCCGGTTCATGAACCGGGACTAATGGAATATACCTCCTCCCTTTAGTCCGGTTCTATACGCGAACCCGGGACGAATCAATCCGTGGCGTTGCGGTCGCCGAAGCCCGAGCGGGGGCCTTTGGTCCCGATTGGTAGCACCAACGGGACAAATAATCATCCGCAATCAGCATTTCATGGCTGGGGTTTTTGTTTTTTTTGAAAAGGAGGGTTTGGGGGTTTGGGGGGTTAATTTAGGTGTTTCATATGTTGTGTTAGCTAGCTAATTAATAGAAGTGTCCTCTATTTTGTCCGTGCTTGAGCTCGTTACTATACATACGATATAGAGAACTAGCTAGACAAGCTAGCTAGCTAGTAAACAACGAAGGAAGAAGATAAGTCATGAACATATATGCATACGGAGGAAGTGATATGACCACCTCTCCTTCTCGAGATTGGTGAACAACAAGTTCTTATATCTATCCGACACTACCGGCTACATATATACAATAATTATCTTTTAAAATAATCTCTAAAACATAGCTGGTCCACAAGTATTCTCCTCTTGCGATCCGTTAAAGAAAGAATGCCCAATTCCTCTTGAATTGCTGCATGCGATCGATGCTAGTAGTTCATCCGCATCCGAAACACCTAATTTTAAGAAGGGGTCAATACATATATATATGAATGAATGAAACTCAACACAAATGATTAATAAAATATAATTGTGAATATTGTTATTTCGCCTTCATATTGTTTGTGAGAGTAGCCCGCTCAAGTCGTTTGGCGGATGGACTGCATAAAGTATTCCGAAATCATTCCTTTTCCTGCCACAACCACTTTACAAGAAATGAGGTCAATCAAACTGATAATTAGCAAGCATTTAAATGGTATTGATGAAACTAGCGCTTGAATCACTAGGAGATCGTGGAATATGCTACTATAGTACTTACTTTTGGTGTCTAAATTGCAGCTTCTTAGGTGGAGCTTTTTGGTGAATTTTCTCCAAACCCTAACAAAAAACAATTACTTGATATCGAAATGAACAAAGTTGCTGATAGGTGGATAATATCGATTTAACACTTTCGAGCATTTCAGTCATTCCGCATACTCCTTGGGATCTTTTGTCTCGAGTCTAAGCGGTTACTACACCTGCTCAAGCTTAATCTCTAGGGAATATAGTGGTACTTGCGCCTCATCAATTTACATTACTTAATGGACTAATAAGGAAACCGGCCACAAGACAGTAACACTCACTTGAAGTTGTAAGGAAAAGTTTATATCCTTGTGTTCATTTATTACCCGATTGTAAAGTTGGCCTCTATTTTACATGAAATTCAACCTTAGTTGCATCTATGGATTTGTGTTAATGAACCCAATGGAACCCCTTGTTTTTCTTCAATTGGCGATCTTCAATCTGCATAATATAGTGAGGATAATTATAAATACATGCAATGAAAACGGATATAGAACTTAATGAATAGTACTACTTGACGTGGAGGTAGTTGCTTTATGGGCCAATTGATTGAAAAACTGATAGAAGTCCTCAAATGGAATAGCAACAGTTCAATTTCCAGGTCATGCTCCTTTTAACTCTCCAACAAAGTACTCCTCCCCTCGGACTCTGCAGGTTTTCATGTACCAATCATGCGTCTTGCATCATCATTGATAAGAGCTTTCATCTTTGGCGAGAGGCTTCCTTGTATCTTTGCCACCTCCAAGAAATCATAATTAAAATCCGGGCGGTAATCTTGGATTCCATAACCCACCATCCTCGGATGGATGTGCTCAGCACCTTGGCGGGGGGCCGATTGCCCGCTTTTCCCAGCTGAAATTTGTTTCCCAGCCTTGTTCTTCATTCTTTGATCACTTCTAATCGTCCCGACCTCTCCGCTTGGCAAATGCCTTTCCAATAATCGCTCATAGTTGGTT
>JAHIAM010015152.1:0-17260 GCA_021605205.1 Aegilops longissima | reverse complement strand
TGGTGTTTGAGAAACTGATGACCAGAGACATAATCTTCGAAGCGCTTAGCACCTACATGTGGGTAGACTGACCAACCTACATCCCCTACATCAGCTTAGCCTACCCTGCAGAGTTCGCACAACTTAGTCAACTACGCCAGAGCCCATAATTGGCTTGTGGCTGCACACGGAAGTTTCCACTTGAATAATCTCATGATCCCTTAGAGCCCTGGTGGCGGTCCGAAGAAATACATGCAAGTCCTCGATAGAAACCAGGTGCCTCAATCCACCCAGATGTGTGTTTAGGTTGCCACCTTAGATAAAACCATTAATTAACAATCTCACATCCGTCATGGATATTCACTCACCCAATCCACGCCTTACTAGCATAGCATGGTATAATAAGCAAACGAGAAGTGACTCCTCAAGGTTTCATAAGTAAAACAGTAATAGGTACTCACTCAAATCTACTTCCTAATCCCACAATTTAATTAGATCCTAAACATGCAAGTGTTTGAGGGTTTGATCTAATGCATAAAAACGGGTAGTAGAAAAGTATGATCAAGTGTTACTTGCCTTTGCCGATGATCCCATGAGACCCAGAGATTCGGTAACAAGCGGCGACTCGGGTGATCTAACGCAGACAAACAACAAGCATACAATAAGTACTCATCTAATGCACAGGAAAACTCGAATAAACGATCTAACCGTAGAGAGTTCAACTTAAGAACCCTGGTTGCAAAAGAATCGAATCAAATAAAGCATCAAAAGTCGAACTCGAGAGAGAACGACCCGGGTTTAGCAATCTGAAACCAGGTCAAAATTTTATAGTAGCAAAACTTCGTTTAAGTAGGTTAGTCGGAACGGCGGTTTCGTAACGAAACTCCAGGCGCTTGAATCACCTGATTCCGATAAACGAGCGAGAAAATAAACAGATTTGAAAATCGAATCGGAAATCGAAATCAGAAAATAACGGATTAAATCCGATTAAAAGAAAAAGACGAACAGATCCGACGAACACGTTCATTGAAACGAACGGGTCGGTGAACGTTCACTAAATAATAAAGCCGAAAAAAAATAAAAACCATCTAGGGTTTTTTTTTTAAAAAAACCGAATACGCTGAAAAACCGGATCGGGTTTTAAAAAAACCGGATCGGGGCGAGGTCGGCTACCTCCGGTGGTCTCCATGGGCGGGGCCCCGGCCCGCGGGTGGCGCGGGTCCGCTGGTTCGCAGGTGGCGGGTCGGGCGAGGGCGGCGTAGGGCGGCGAGGCGACTGAGACGAGACGGCGGGCTTGACGGCGGGCGGCGGCTCGGGTTGTTGGGCAAGCGGCGGCGACTGAGATGAGGGAGAGGAGGGGCGGCGGGTTATAAGGAGGGGTGGTGGCTCGGGTTCGTGGAGGGGGCACGGCGGGGGAAGGCGGCGTGCCGAAGCGGACTCGCCGCCGGGCGGCGCGGGAAGCGGGATTCTCCAAGGCCGGGCGCGTGGGAGATGGCTGGGCGGGCGTGTGGGTTGGGCCCTTAGCCCAAAGTGGAGGCGCCGGTATATTTTTTTTTAAACAAAACTTAAACAAAAAAATAAAAATCAAACCAAACTAATTCCAAATTAAATAAAATTAATTTTCCCTAGTCCCAAAAATGAGTCGAACAAAAATGAACTTTAAAACGGGCAAAAATGCATATTTTTTTAAATGCTCTTTTTTTGCCTAAAGCAAATAAACTTTCAAAACCAAAATTTGATTTATTTATAAAATCTTCATTTTTCCTAAATGTTGGAAAAGTCATATTATTCCCTCTCTCAATTTTTTTATCGGAAAACTTATGAAGATAATTAAATAAATCCATCGATCCCATATTTTCATAATTTGGGAAATCCTCAATATGAAAATAATGAAACTTCCAACTCTCTCCGAGGGTCCTTGAGTTTGCGTGAAATTTTCTAGGATCGGAAAATGCGAGAAAATATGATATGCATGATGACCTAATGTATAACATTCCAAATTGAAAATTTGGGATGTTACAAACGTCGAGCATCTTCGCAAGTTTTACCCATTAGGCGCGGCTTGCCGGGCCTCCTGGCAAGCCACCTTTTGTACGAGATTTGCCGGCAAGGCATGTGACCCTTTGTACAAAGCCAGGCGCAGACCCTGAGCATAAATAAATGAAGCGCTGGCGCCCTAACTTATAGCATGCATGCTAGGTCGAGTCTCTTCCTTGGTTAGGGTTGATAGTGCTTAGCGGCGACTAACCCCTAGCTTAGAGGTCGAAAGTGCTCATCTGCTTTCTCTTTGTCCTCTTTTGGTCTACAAAAGGCACATAAGGCAGTACTGCTGAGCTACTTGAAGAAAGAGAACGGTGCTGGTTCCGCCCCACTCGCAAACCAAAGTTGCCGGGGCTGCAAAGCACGAGGATCCAACCGCTGCAAGACAAGGTTGCCGGGCTGCAGATCCAGATAAGTCTTTCATTCCCATGCGCTTTGAACGGAACTGGGCATGTGAAACCTCGTTTTTATCTCTAGGCTGCCGCGGCTCCCTTTTTCTATACCTCAGGATTATTTCTGGGTCCGGATTTGGTTGTAGCCAGCCAAGCAAGCAAGAAGGTAAAACAAGGAGCATAAAGCCCACTTCATCCCTGCCTCCGCCAAGAGCGCGAGAACGGCCGAGTGGAGGGGGGGGGACTGCATGGTCTGCTGTCGGGTGAAAACGTTATCTTAAAACAATAACAAGGATTCGCTTCCTTGTCGCTGGATTTACCTACCTAATGAAAACCCGCAAGCATCCTTTTCATTAAAAAACATCCCATGCAGGTACGTTCAGACGAATGAAAAAACATGAGCAAGGATTACAAGTTCTAAATTTAATGAAGGCCCGCAGCTTACAAACTAAAAAAGAGATAAGATGCCCGGGATCCCTTTTGTCCCTCTCCTCGGGAGGCAGGTCAAGGAGGCAAGAGGGCAAAAGGGCGCCTAGGCGAAGCACGAGCAGCAGTAACGCACCAAGAGAACAACTCTGCCGCCCACGGCGCGCCGTGATGACGGTGCCGGAAAGGAGCTGGAAGACGAGGTGCAGGACTGGTATACGTGATGAAGGCCGCTGTGTCAGCAGATTCGAAGGACAGCCTTGCTGCCCGCTTGTTCTTCTTTCCAGAGCCTCCCGACGCCACCACCCAAGGAGATGGCCCCGAAGTTTCACGAGTTGGCCCACCCTGAAACCTCTCACGGAGGAGAGCGCCAGGCAGATGCTGCCACACTACGCCCAGCACGAAGCGCCCGACGCCTAGTCGGACTCTGCCGCTCATTCGCCTTCACTATCCTCCCTCATCACTTTCGCCGAGGAAGAGCTTCCATCGCCGTAATCTCCGCTGGAGGAGCTTTCACGTTAAAGACTTCAAAGCGAAGTTCCAAACTCTCCATAAAAACAGAATTTTTGATGTGGAATGCCAACCGCCGTGTCAAACTGCGGATCTCGTAGGGGGTCCCGAATCAAGCGCTAGCTGATGGTAAGGAGACAAGGACATCGAGCAGTTTTACCTGCAGTTCGGGCTCCTCTCGATGGAGGTAAAACCCTACTCCTGCTTGATTAATATTGATGATATGGGTAGTACAAGAGTAAATCTACCATTTAGATCGGAGAGGCTAAACCCCAGAAGCTAGCCTATGGTATGATTGTTGTTCGTCCCCACGATTCAAAACTCTCCCGGTTTATATAGACACCGGAGAGGGCTAGGGTTACACGAGTCGGGTTACAATGGGCGGAGATCTACATATTCAGACGCCAAGCTTGCTCTTCCACGCCAAGGAAGTCCCATCCCAACACGGGACGAAGTCTTCAATCTTGTATCTTCATAGTCCAGAGTCCGCCAAGGTTATAGTCCGCTATCCGACTTCTAATCCAGACTCCTCAAGAGTCTCGAACCAGTGGCTTCAATGACGATGAGTCCGTGCGCAGATTGTCTTTGTCATTGCAAGGTGGGTTCCTCCTCCTAATACTTCTACTTCATAGAATATTTTGAACACAAGGATAGTGTCCGCCTCAGAAATTAAGTTTCACATACCACCGTAGAGAGAATAATATTTACACAAATCCAACTCGGCCGACGTGATTCCGCAGCTGCGGACATCACACCACTGCAAGCTGCCTTTATTCGAATCATTTTACTGTGCCACCTCAACGCACTTCCTAGCGAGGTCGCTTCTTGGCACGCCTTGTTGGCGTAGATCGTGGTCCCTTATTCCGGGATTCTCATCAATACGGGCGGCGGTAACCCAACCGCGCCATTAATTACTGGCGCTTGGGAGATAAGCTTAGTTTTACCGGTGATGGTGGGGGCATATAGTTTTGTCCGCCCATATAAGGATAAGGATCCACCTTTCATCACGCCTTCTTCCTCCTCTCGCTATCCATTTTCGCCAAGACTGAAGCTCTAGCGCCTAAGTCCGCACACCCCACCTCAACCTTTCTCCAACCATGTCCGGAGCGGAGGCAAGTGGATGGTCTCCTCCGTCACCGAGGACACATCAGAGCCGAGGAAAGCTGGATACTTGTCCAAAGACATCACGCGCAAGACCGGCTCCCTGACCAGGGGCAGCTCATTCCCACTCCCAGTTCCCCAGTGAGAGGGTGGTGTTCTCACCCATTTCCTCCATGACTAGGGCTTCCCACTCCACCCATTTGTCCGGGGTCATGTTCTACTACGGCCCGGATTTCCCACGATCCGCCCTCAACTCTCATCTCAACATCTCGACATTTATCGTCCGTGTGAGGGAGTCCTGATTAGGGGAAGTCCTCGATAGTCGAACTATCACCGCTGGCCGGACTCCTGACCTGTGGAAGATACAAGATTGAAGACTTCGCCCCTGTCCGGATGGGACTTTCCTTGGCGTGGAAGGCAAGCTTACGATACGGATATGTAGATTCTCCTACCATTGTAACTGACTTCGGTAACCCTAACCCTATTCTGCTGTCTATATAAACCGAGGGTTTTTAGTCCATAGGACGCAACAACAATCATACCATAGGCTAGCTTTCTAGGGTTTAGCCTCTCTCGATCTCGGTGGTAGATCTACTCTTGTACTACCCATATCATCAATATTAATCAAGCAGTGAGTAGGGTATTACCCATCGAGAGGCCCAACTCTGGTAAAAACATTGTGTCCCTTGTCTCCTATTACCATCCGCCTAGACGCATAGTCTGGGACCCCTACCCGAGATCCGCCGTTTTGACACTTCTGGACATTGGTGCTTTCTATTGAGAGTTCTTCGTGCGCCGCCGCCAGGAAGGATGCCTCATCCTGCCTTTAAAGACGATACTATCGCCTAAAGGAGCCTTGGCTGGTCGGGTCGACTTCTTCGGTTAGGTGGTTTTCTTATGACCGCCACCGCCATCGCGCTTCGACGATGACTTTCGGTCATCGAAACCAATCTTCACGTTAACTCGAATTGCCAAGTAGTTAGATCCGATCGAGCTTCTCCGCCAACGAGCTCTTGGATCGTGATCGCCGCCCTGGGAGTCGCCATTAGACACGCACCAGATCGGGCCTAAAACCGATCCGAGAGAGATCAATCCTCCCTGTGTTACCCATCACGTTGCTGTGATAGAGGAGCAATACGGCGATTCTTATTCTATCTAAAGGACTAGCACGTCTGGGATTCCCGATGTCTCCATGCGCCGGATTCCCGCAGAGGGACGGATGTCGATCAAGCCTCTGAACTTAAAGTCGTGCGGCATGATTCATTGATAGCATTCAAAAATCCAAACTTCCAAGTTTGGAAACTCTTCCCCTAAGTCTTAAATTGGACGGGTTCCGGATCTAGTTCCACCCGCCCACCATAAAACATTAGCGGTCTATCCCGGACTCCGCAAGAGCCCGCTGAAACAAAAAGACATCATTACACGGCCGATTCTCCTAGTTATGGACAGGATAAAGGATGCACGAGAGGAGGACGAATTCCATTCTTTCTGCAATAATTGCATGGACAAGGGAATCCTAAACGCCATAAGTCGTCAGGAAATTACACGCTTTGCTGACTTGCAGGACCATATAGTACAAAAAGTACTGCGGTATGCATGGAGAGTGCTTTGGAACCGAAGTAAATTTTGGGATAATCCGCCCGAATACAGCCCTAGTCCGAAATAAAGGGTGCATCATCATCAAGCACCCGGTTAAACATCAAAAACAAAACCCCTAAAGGGCACGGAACTGCATCGAGGGTTGGCTAAACGGACTCCTGCAAAATTCATAGCACGAGGGCGCTTACTCCAACTCATAGCCTTCAGCATGTTGGATACTACGAGGTGGCCAAAACTCGCCAAGAGCTTCTAGCCTCGTAATCCCAGCCCAGCAACACCAAAAGATGTATTAACAGTCTTGAGACTTTCACATCAAATAACATGCGAAACTAACACCCGCAACCTTGTCAAGTCTACCAAGTAGCAACAATAAATCCATGGAGGACACGGCTATTACCTTTAATGCCAAAGGATTTAACCCAAATTCAACAGCCCGAGCACCAGCCGCATTGGTCCTCAGTCCAATAGTGGACGACTTTTCGCCTTACTAAGGTACTCATGGATGGCGGCAGCGATCTAAACCTCATCTACGAGGAAACCCTCCAAAAATGGAAATAGACTAGAACCGCATTGAGCGAATAGACAACCTTTAGAGGAATAATCCCTAGCCGAGAAGCATGCCGCACAGAAAAATCACATCGACGAGTGTTCGCCTCACGGACAATTACAGGTCCGAGGAGGTCACATTTCAAGTGGCCCCTGCTCAGCAGCGGATATCACGCTTATTAGGGCGAGAGGCATTCACAAATTTTCAAGCTATACCCCATTATGGGTACATGAAGCTTAAAATGCCCGGACTTAACGGAATCATCACTCGCTAGTGATCCAACATAGCACTCGCTACGAAAACAAGACAGCCGCACTAGCCCTCGAGGCACTATCCGGTTCTAGCGCCGAGGAACTCACCGCGATGCGCCCCACGGTGAACAATGGACGACGTGATACTTGATAAAAGATCCAAGTCCACCTCTTTAAACCAGCGGATGAAATAGTCAAATTCCAAGTCCACCTTAACGGATTCGCAAAGACGGCCTCCATTGGGGCAATAATTAAACCTCGATGTAGACGCTGCACTACGAGAATTTCTACGAAAATCGGACATTTTTGCCTCGCACCCTTCGCACATGCCAGAACTCCCACGCCAGCTGTCCGAGCACAGCCTAAATACCCTAAAAGGATTCTGCTACCAAACAGTGCTCTTCTGCTTTTCAACCCAAGAGACAGGCTATGGAGAGGAGCTAGCCAAACTTCGGAAGCCGGATTCATCGAGATATAAAACATCCGGACTGGCTAGCAAATCTGGTGATGGTACCAAAGAAGGATAAACTTAGCGCCTATGTGTTGATTTCAAAGACCTTAATAAGGCTCGCCCAAAGGATCCCTTCTCTCTCCCTCAGACGATTGATCAAATTATCGATGCTACAACAAGACACGACTCATTGTGCTTCCTCGACGCTGCATCCTGCTACCACCAAATCAAGATGGCGGAGCTGCATCAAGTCCGCAACAACATTCATCACTCCATACGCCCATTCTGCTTAACACGATGCCCTTCGGCTAAAAAACATCGGCGCAAATATATCACCAGCATGATTCGTATATGTCCGCAAACCAGATCGGCAAAACAGTGGAAGCATATGTAGATGACGTGGTCACAAATCCAAGCATGTCGAAACTCTAGTAGACGACTTGAGGCTCACATTCGACAATCTCCGAAAATATGACATTAAGCTCAATCCAGAAAAATGCGCCAGGCTCCAGCCGGAAAGCTCTTGGGCTTCATTGTGTCCGTAGAGGAATTGAAGCAAACCCAGCCAAGATCCGAAGCTCGTCACAATTGGATATTCCAAAAGACCTCAAACAAATACAAAATTGATCGATGCGTAGAAGTGCTCCAAGCCGCTTTATTTCCCATTTGGGAGAAAAGGCGTTACCCTTTACCGCCTCCCACAAGACTCAACACTTCGAGGGATTTGATACCGCCACGGCCGACTCAAGAAATAAAAGCCATATTGGCAACAACCGTCCTGGCCGCCAACATGGTGAACCAATGCTATTATATATCGCCGCAACACATCAAGTTTAGCGGTGCTCGCTGTCGAACGAGAAACGGACGACACAGTTCCCTCTTCAAAACCGTTTACTATGTGTCCACTATCCTAACTCCATGCAAGTCCCGGTACCCACATTATCAAAAGATAGCATACGCGTGTTCATGGCATCCCGTGCTGCGACACTACTTTCAAGAGTGTTCGATAACGGTAGCCTCCGGCAAGTACCTCTTAACGACATTATAAACAACCGCGACGCGATGGGCCGGATTGCTAAATGGGCCATAGAGCTCCTTCCATTCGATATAACCTATAAGCCACGACGAGCTATTAAGTCGCAGGTTTTGGCCGACCTCGCGGGTCGTGGACCAAGTCAACTCCCTAAAGAGTACGGCGATACTCCAATTGATCATGCACTTTGACGCTCCAAAATGCTGACCGATCTGGGGCTGGCGCGTTGCCTGACGCCCCCAACCGGGACACAGTCCAATACGCCCTTCAGATAATGTATACGGACTCCAACAACACAGCTGAATACGAGGCCCTTCAGACGGGTCCGGATGGCGTCTCCATGGGCATTAAACGCCTAGAGGTGCGAGGATTCAACCTCGCGATATCTCAAATAAACGGAGACTTTGATGCCAAAGATCCGAATGGCAGCGCATCGCAATGCGGTCCTAAAAATGTCAGCACGGTTCAAGGGCTCAATTTCATCATATAGCCCGGATAACAACCAGCAGCGGACGATGCGACGCATTCGGCCAAGAAACGCGATGCCGCCCCGCCCAACATCTTCGGAACGGCTGTTCAAGCCATCCTGATTATGGGAAGGGGAGTCCGAAATAATAATCCGACCCAACCGCATCGCCTCGACATCAACACTCACACAATCGGAGGCTCGCCAACGAGATAACACCTCCGCCTACCTGAAATAATGGCGGTTATCGCCTGCGAACGGAACCATTCCTAGCCTACCTAACTAGGCAGGAACTCCCCTAATACCAAAATGAGGTCGCCACATAGCACGCGATCCAAAGCCTATAAAGTCCATGAGGAGAGCTCTATAAGAAAAGCACAACAGAGTCCTTCAAAGGTGTATCTCCGAAGAGGAAGGGCGAAACCTCCCAAGCTGAAATTCATGCCGACCGGTGGGCACCACGCCACAGCCCGGGCCCTTGTAGGCAAGGCCTTCCAGACATGATTTTATTGGCCGACGGCCCGGCAGATGCGCAGGATTTAGTCCAACGATGTGTTGGTTGCCACCTTTGCTAACCAAAGCCACATGCCACCCACCGCTCAAAACTATACCCATCACCCGGGTTGTTCGCGGTCCGGGGCTTGACATGGTTGGACCCCTTAAGGGAGGAACCCACAAGCAAAAATACCTATTGGTCATGGTGGATAAATTCACCAAATGGATAGAGGCCAAGTCTGCGTTAAACGCCGAATCCGGGCCGTGATAGACTTCATATCGGGTAGTGCACCGATACGCCGCCCCATGCAAGATTCATCACCGATAACGGTACCAACTTCACGGCCGATGAGGTCAAATTATGGTGCAAAACATGGGCATCAAGCTCGATTACGCCCGCCTATCACCTCAAACCAACGGTCAAGTCGAGCGAGCAAACGGTCTAATCATGAGAGCGCATTAAACCCGCACTAGTGCGGTCCTCAAGGAATCTAACACGACCGGGTTGAGGAGCTCGACTTGCATTTAGGCTGCGGACCACGCCGAATCAGACTACCGGATTCACACCATTTTTATGGTGTACGGGCGCAGAGGCGCCTTGCCTCGGGGCGATATAATGCATGACTCACCTGCAAGGCAGCATGTATGAAGAAAGAGAAGCCGAGCTCGATCGGCAGGATAGTTTGGACGACTGGAGGAGGAGCTTAACGTGGCAAAGCTCGCTCCGCATTTTATCAACAAAGGCTCAAGATATCAAAGCAGGGAAGTACGGGCCAAAGCTACAACGTTGGAGAACTAGTGTTGGGGAACGAAAGAAATTCAAAATTTTCCCACGTGTCACCAAGATCTATCTATGGAGAAACCAGCAACAGAGGAAGGAGAGAGTGCATCTACATACCCTTGTAGATCACTAAGAGGAAGCTTCCCAAGAGAACGGGGTTGAAGGAGTCGTACTGCCAGTGATCCAAATCACCGGAGATCCTAGTGCCAACGGACGGCACCTCCGCTGCTTCAACACACGTACAGCTCCGGTGGACGCCTCCCATGCCTTGATCCAGCAAGGAGAGAGGAGAGGTTGAGGAAGACTCCATCCAGCAGCAGCACAACGGCCTGGTGGTGGTGGAGGAGCGGGCAATCCGGCAGGCTTCGCCAAGCACCAAGGGAGAGGAGGAGGAGGAGAGGCAGGGCAGCGCCAAGAGGGGAGAGAGCACCTCATGTATTATGGGCAGCCCCTAGGCCTCATATATAGGGGAAAGGGAGGAGTGGCGCCTCTAGGGTTCCCACCCTAGGGGGCGTGGCAGCCCTAGATGGGAAAGGGGAGGCGCCAAGAGGGGAGGGAGAGGAGGCGCTCACTAGATGGGCCCCTTAGGGCCCATCCGCCTCAGGGTTTGCCCTCCCACTCACCTTGCGCCTGGGCCTCTTGAGGGTGCACCAGCCCCTTTGGGGCTGGTTCCTCACCACTTGGCCCACGAACCTTCTCCGGGCTGGTGGCCCCACTTGGTGGACCTCGGGACCTCCCGGTGGTCCCAGACACATCGGAAAACCCAAACTTTTCAGTGACCAAAACAGACTTCCTATATATAAATCTTTACCTCCGACCATTCCGAACTCCTCGACGTCCGGGATCTCATCCGGACCAACAACATTCGCAACCACATACAAACTTCCTTTATAACCCTAGCTCATCAAACTTATGTAGATTCCTACGGTTCGGGAACCATGCGTATATGACCGAGACGTTTCTCCGTCAATAACCAACAGCGGATCTGATACCCATGTTGGCTCCCACATGTTCCACTATGATCTCATCGGATGAACCACGATGTCAAGGACTCAATTGATCCCGATACAATTCCCTTCGTCTAGCGGTATTGTACTTGCCCGAGATTCGATCGTTGTATCCCGATACCTTGTTCAATCTCGCACGCAAGTCTTTACTGCGTTCGTAACACATCATCCCGTGATCAACCCTTGGTCACATTGTGCACATTATGATGATGTTCTACCGAGTGGCCTCAGAGATACCTCTCCGCTTACACGGAGGACAAATCCTACCTCGATTCAGACCAACCCAATGCAGACATTTTCGAGATACCAGAATGCACCTTTATAGCCACCCAGCTACTGCCAGACGCTTTGGTACACCCAAAGCATTCCTACGGTATCCGGAGTTGCACAATCTCATGGTCTAAGGAAATGATACTTGACATTAGAAAAGCTTTAGCATACTGAACTACACGATCTGTGCTAGGGCTTAGATTGTCTTGTCCATCACATCATTCTCCTAATGATGTGATCCCGTTATCAATGACATCCAATGTCCATGGTCGTGAAACCGTAACCATCTATTGATCAACGAGCTAGTCAACTAGAGGCTTACTAGGGACATGGTGTTGTCTATATACCCACACATGTATTCGAGTTTCCTATCAATACAATTATAGCATGGATAATAAACGATTATCATGAACAAGGAAATATAATAATAACTAATTTATTATTGCCTCTAGGGCATATTTCCAACAGCCTCCCACTTGCACTAGAGTCAATAATCTAGTTCACATCGCCATGTGATTAATATCGATAGGTCACATCGCCATGTGACCAACACCCAAAGAGTTTACTAGTGTCTCAGAACTAGTTCACATCATCATGTGATTTAGACTCAATGAGTTTCGAGGTTTGATCATGTTTTGCTTGTGAGAGAGGTTTTAGTCAACTAGTTTTAGTCAACGGGTCTCGAACCTTTCAGATCCGTGTGTGCTTCGCAAATTTCTAGGTCATATTGTAAACGCCTTCCACGCTTCCACTTGAGCTATTCCAAATGGTTGCTCCACTATACGATCCGCTTTGCTACTCGAGTCACCCTTGATAGGTTTTTAAAGCTTGCATCGACGTCAACCCTTTACGCCGAACTCTTTATCACCTCCATAATCGAGAAACATGTCCTCATTTACCCAAGGACAATTTTGATCGCTATCCAATGATCCATTCTGGATCATTCTTTGTACCCTCGATTAACTCATGGCAAGGCACACTTCCGTGCGGTACACAACATAGCATACTATAGAGCCTATGTCTAAGCATAGGGACGCACCTTCCGTCTTTCTCTCTTTCAACGTGGTCGAGCTTTTAACTCTTAACTTCATACCTTACAACTCGCAAGAACTCCTTCTTTGATCGATCCATCTTGAACACCTTCAAGATTATGTCAAGGTATGTGCTCATTTGAAAGTACTATTGAGCGCTTTTGATCTATCCTCATAGATCTTGATGCTCAATGTTCAAGTAGCTTAATCCATGTTTTCATTGAAAACACTTTTCAAATAACCCTATATGCTTTCTAGAAATTCTACATCATTTCGATCATCAATATGTCAACAACATATACTCATCGAAATTCTATAGTGCTCCCACTCACTTTTTGGAAATACAAGTTTTCATAAACTTTGTATAAACCCAAAATCTTTGATCATCTCATCAAAGCGCCTATTCCAACTCCGAGATGCTTACTCCGCCCCTTAGAAGGATCATTGGAGCCAAGCATACCTTTTAGCATCCTTAGGATCGACAAAACCTTTCTGATTGTATCACATACAACCTTTCTCACTTAAAAACCGTAAGGAAACTCATTTTGACATCCATCCGCCAGATTTCATAAATGCAGCTTATGCTAACATGATTCCGACGGATTTAAGCATCACCACGGATGAGAAAATCTCATCGAAGTCAACTCCTTGAACTTGTGAAAACTCTTGCCACAAGTCGAGCTTCATAGACGGTGATATTACCGCCCACGCCGTGCCTTCTTCTTAAAGATCCATTCATCTCAATTGCTTGCCGATCATCGGGCAAGTCCACCAAAGTCCATGCTTTGTTCTCGATACATGGATCCTATCTCGGATTTCATGGCTTCTAACCATTTGTCGGAATTTGGGCCCACCATCGCTTCTCCATAGCTCATAGGTTCATTGTTGTCTAGCAACATGACCTTCAAGACATGATTACCGCACTCACTCAAGCAGTCCGCATCCTTGTCACCCCACGAGGCACGGTAGTGACTTGATCCAAACTTCATGATCACTATCATAAGCTTCTACTTCAATTGGTGTAGGTGCCACAGAACAACTTCCGTGCCCTCGCTACACACTTGTTGAAGTGACGGTTCAATAACCTCATCAAGTCTCCACCATCCTCCCACTCAACTTTTCGAGACAAACTTTTCCTCGAGAAAGGACCCATTCAAGAAACAATCCCCATTGCTTTCGGATCTGAATTAGGAGGTATACCCAACTGTTTTGGGTGTCCTATGAAGATGCATTTTATCCGCTGGGTTCGAGCTATCAACCTGAAACTTTTTCATAAGCGCCAACCCCAAACCTTTAAGAAATGACAACTTAGGTTTCTAAACCATAGTTCATACGGTGTCATCTCAACGGAATTACGTGGTGCCCTATTAAAGTGAGTGCGGTTGTCTCTAATGCCTAACCCATGAACGATAGTGGTAATTTGATAAGAGACATCATGGTACGCACCATATCCAATAGGGTGCAACTATGATGTTCGGACACACCATCACACTATGGTGTTCCAGCGGTATTAATTGTGAAACAATTTGCACAATGTCTTAATTGTGTGCAAAACTCGTAACTCAGATATTCATCTCTATGATCATATCATAGACATTTTATCCTCTTGTCACAATATCTTAAACTTCACTCTGAAATTACTTGAACCATTCAATAATTCAGACTTGTGTTTCATCAAGTAAATATACTCAACATCTACTCAAATCATCCGTGAAGTAAGAACATAACGATATTCATCAGATGCCTCAAAGACTCATTGGACTGCACATATCAAAATGTGTTACTTCAACAAGTTGCTATCTTGTTCCATCTTATCAAACCGAGGCTTTTCAAATATCTTGTCCATGTGGTATGATTTGCATATCTCAAGTGATTCAAAATCAAGTGAGTCCAAATCGATCCATCTGCATGGAGTTTCTTCATGCAGATACACCAATAGACATGGTTCATATGTCTCAAACTTTTCAAAACGAGTGAGTCCAAAGATCCATCAACATGGAGCTTCTTCATGCTTTTACACCAATATGACTTACATGGCAGTGCACAAGTAAGTGGTACTATCATTACTATCTTATACTTTTGGCATGAAAATGTGTATCACTACGATCGAGATTCAATAAACCATTCCTTTAGGTGCAAGACCATTGAAGGTATTATTCAAATAAATAGAGTAACCATTATTCTCCTTAAATGAATAACAGACAATGATAGACATAATCCAATCATGTCTATGCTCAACGCAAACACCAAATGACAATTATTCAGGTTTAATACTAATCTTGATGGTAGAGGGAGCGTATATGTTTGATCACATCAAACTTGGAAACACTTCCAACACATATCGTCAGCTCACCTTTAGCTAGTCTCCACATTCCAGTAGCTTTTATTTCGAAAGTTACTAACACTTAGCAACCCAACCGTATCTAATAATTCTGGTGCTACTAGGAGTACTAGTAAAGTACACATTAACATAATGTATATCCAATATACTTCTATCGACCTTGCCAGCCTTCTCATCTACCAAGTATCTAGGGTAATTCTGCTCCAGTGGTTGTTCCCCTTATTACAGAAGCACTTAGTCTCGGTTTGGGTTCAACCTTGGTTTCTTCACTAGAGCAGCAGCTGATTTGCCGCTTCATGAAGTATCCCTTCTTGCCCTTGCCTCTTCTTGAAACTAGTGGTTTCACCAACCATCAACAATTGATGCTCCTTCTTGATTTCTACTTTCATGTGTCAAACATCGTGAATACCTCAAGGATCATCATATCTATCCTGATATGTTATAGTTCATCACGGCTCTAGCAGCTTGGTGGCAATGACTTTGGAGAAACATCACTATCTCATCTGGAAGATCAACTCCCACTGATTCAAGTGATTGTTGCACTCTGCATAATCTGAGCACAAGCTCAACGATTGAGCTTTTCTCCCCTTAGTTTGCAGTGCTAAGAAAATCGCCGGAGGTCTTATACCTCTTGACGTAAGGCACGAGCCTGAAATCCCATTTCAGCCCTGAAACATCTCATATGTTCCGCGACGTTTCAAAACGCCTTTTGGTGCCTCAACTCTAAACCGCTTAACTGAACTATCACGTAGTTATCAAAACGTGTATGTCCGATGTTCGCAACATCCACAAACGACGCTTGGGGTTCAGCACACTCGAGCGTGCATTAAGGACATAAGCTTTCTATCGTCCGCATAATCGCCACTTTCAACTTTCAACTATATTTTCTCTAGGAACATATCTAAACGGTGGAACTAAAGCGAGCTTATTACATAATTTGCAAAAGGTCTTTGACTATGTTCAGGATAATTAAGTTCATCTTATGAACTCCCACTCGAGATAGACATCCTCCTCGGTCATCTAAGGATTACATGATCCGAAGTCAACTAGGCCGTGTCCGATCATCACGTGAGACGGACTAGTCATCATCGGTGAACATCTTCATGTTGATCTGTATCTACTATATGACCATGCTCGACCTTTCGGTCTCGTGTTCCGAGGCCATGTCCAGACATGCTAGGCTCGCTGTTAACCCTAAGTGTATTTGTGTTCCAGGCTGTGTTCAAATCTAGGCTTACAATTCGCTGTATGTGAACGTAAGAATCCATCACACCCGATCATCACGTGGTGCTTATAGAAGCGACTTTAACTTGGCAACGGTGCAGAGTTAGGGAGAACACTTTTGAAATTGTTAATGGGGATCATCTTATTTACTACCGTCGCTTCTAAGTAAACAAGATGCATAAACATAATAAACATCACATGCAATTATATAGTAGTGACATGATATGGCCAATATCATATAGCTCCATTGATCTCCATCTTCGGCTCCATGATCATCATCGTCACCGCATGACACCATGATCTCCATCATCATGATCTCCATCATCGTGTCTCCATGAAGTTGTCTCGCCAACTATTACTTCTACTACTATGGCTACCGGTTAGCAATAAAGTAAAGTAATTACATGGCGTTGTTTAATGACACGCAGGTCATATAACAAATAAAGACAACTCCTATGGCTTCGCCGTTGTCATACTCATCGACATAGCAAGTCGTGAATCCTATTACAAGAACATGATCAATCTCATACATCACATATCATTCATCACATTCTTCTTGGCCATATCACATCACATAGCATACCCTGCAAAAACAAGTTAGACGCCCTCTAATTGTTGTTTGCATGTTTTACGTGGCTGCTATGGGTTTCTAGCAAGAACGCTTACCATACTTAAAACCACAACGTGATATGCCAATTGCTATTTACCCTTCATAAGGACCCTTTTCATCGAACTCGTTCCACTAAAGTGGAGAGATCGGCACCCGCTTAGCCACCTTATGCACCAAGTGCATGTCACCGGTGGAACCTGTCTCACGTAAGAGTACGCTGTAAGGTCGGTCCGGGCGCATCCCATCCCAACAATACCGTCAAACAAGATTGGACTAGTAACGGTAAGCATATTGAACAAAATCAACGCCCACAACTACTTTGTGTTCTACTGCGGCAAAGAATCTACGCAATAGACCTAGCTCATGATGCCACTGCTGGGGAACGTAGCAGAAATTCAAAATTTTCCTACGTGTCACCAAGATCTATCTATGGAGAAACCAGCAACGAGGGGAAGGAGAGTGCATCTACATACCCTTGTAGATCGCTAAGCGGAAGCGTTCAAGAGAACGGGGTTGAAGGAGTCGTACTCAGCGGATCCAAATCACCGGAGATCCTAGTGCCGAACGGACGGCACCTCCGCGCTCAACACACGTGACAGCCCGGTGACGCCTCCCATGCCTTGATCCAGCAAGGAGAGAGGGAGAGGTTGAGGAAGACTCCATCCAGCAGCAGCACAACGGCGGCAGGGTGGTGGAGGAGCGTTGG
>JAHIAM010015145.1:0-15516 GCA_021605205.1 Aegilops longissima | reverse complement strand
CGTTGAGGTCATTCACATCTTCGCCTTGATCCAATCTGCATCTTATCCAGTTTGTCTTGGAAAGAGGGAGAAAAAAAATAAAAGAAAAAAAAGTCAGAGAAAAATAAGTGTGAGAAAAAAAAGAGAGAAGAAAAAAAACAAAGTTCGGATCTATCTAGACTCAATCTGTAGCTGAATTCGGATTGAATCTGTTTTGTGCACTGTTCAGTAAAACAGGCATATCTTCCTCATACGAAGTCCGTTTTGACTCCGTGAGTACTCAAATTAAAGCTAGAGACGAGGCGATCTAAATAGTTGTAGAAGCTAGTTCAATATTTGACACCTCAAAATCGGCTTCTAAATAGGTGTTTTTGCCTCTGAAGTTCCTGAACACAGCTTGTTCCAATTTTTCAGGCCAGTTTTAGAATTCTTTGACTCCTTATATCAACTCGAATTGAGTGATTCTTTTGCATTGGAAAGCTTGAGTTAGTAGCATTCTTTGAAAGAATTTATCAGAAAATTGGCTCAAACTTTTCAAGAGGAAAGTTGAGAGAGAGTTGTTGTATGTCCTGCTTGGCGCTTGTTTTTCATCATTATCTTCACCGCCGCAGGATCTTCACTTATATCTTGCTGTCAAGAGCTACTTAGTATCCTTCATTGATGCTAGTTGTGCTATGCCGTGACCTCATTAGTGTTCTAGGCTCGCCTCTAGTCCGGGTCCAGCCTAGGACCAGCACAAGACCGTTGCTGAGCGCTTATTCAACATTGCATCTTTGAATTGATTATTGCTAATCTTTTGCTACCATATATAGCCAACCCAGCTCCACATATTTCTACACCAGTATACGTGACGCCTCCCTGCAATCGCTTACTCAATATTCGAGTTACTTGACACCGCTGGTTGCCATCACCGCCGCTGCATGGTAAGAACTTGTAAGACATTGATATTTGCTTTATCGTGAGCGCTTTTACCACCACATCCTAGTAGTTATAGGAACATTATTTTTGGATTTTGTTTCTTGTTCTACTAATCATGACAGGATCCAGAGTCAATTCATGGGCTTTGTCGATCATGGAGACATGCCACCACCTATGCAAATACCACAACCGCCACGAGAGGTGCACAAACATCCAAATGCACATGATCAGGTTCATGTTTCTATACCACCATTTAATGGTCGTTTTAGACCTCCTTTATATATTGAATGGGAGTTAGACATAAATAATATATTTGCTTCCCATAATTTTGATGAACGAAAAAGTTATGGTTGCGTTGGTTCTTTCACTGGTTATGCTCTAGTTTGTGGAGTGAATATTGTCGCTATACCCTGATTATGTACCTAATACTTGGGATGATTTAAAACATGTCATGAGAGATAGATTCGCCGATGTTTATTATACTGTGGCATGATTAAAAACTGGAACATTTAAAACAAGGTAGTGACACCGTGAATAAAATATTATGATGATTTACAAACTACCTTGTTGCACTCATTTTTAGAAGAAAGTGAAGAAGATTTTATGGATAGATTTTGGGGAGGATTAAACCATAATATTCAGGAGATACTAATTCATGAAGAGTGTTATCCTATGGACCATTTGTTTCGGCCTTGCTTGCAAAGCTGAACAGAAATAAAACGACGTGTTGCCCACAAGGAGAACAAGCAAGACGGTGCACATTCCAACTGTTGATACAGATGTTTATTCAACTACTAGGCGCATTTATGACAACCACATCCGTTATTGCGAGGACTACATCATCTCCACCATGTGACACATCACCATCGAGAGTGCCTGCATCATCTGAAAGTTGACTATAAGAGGTAATGACAAAGGTACAGATTTTCCACTTTTACATGAGAATGATGCATGCCTAGTTAACTTGAATACATCATGTGTTGAGCTACCCACTACTTTGATCACACCACCTATTTTAGAGGATTATATTGATAATTTGACTTTGCCATGTGATCAAACAACTGAAATACCAACAATTTTGAGAGCACCCATTGAATTAACTATTGATGCAAAAGAATCAATGTTTAATCATTTTGATACTAACCTCTAATCTTGGTGATGATTCTGTGTCGAATGACTCATTGCATGTTTGCTTATCTAAGCATTTTGTAGCATGTAAATTTGATTCAAATAAGGTTTATTCACCAATGTTGGGATGGTTTAATGATGAACATTGTCAATCTCTTGAAATAAATAAGAGCTTCACTTATATGTGCAAACTGAGTTGCAGTATTTCAAGCCTTCTAGTTCTTGTGCTAATTTGTTGGCTTTAGATTTTATGAACTATGCAAGTTACTCATCTATTCATGTGTCATATATGCAAAAATCAAGGAAGTAAAATGGATGACGATACATATACAACATGTACACCTTGTCTCTTTTGTTAGCCACATTTCAGATTAAGCAACGCCGAGGACGGCTTTGTTTTCAAAAAGGGAGGATGATGAGGACATGACTACCTTGGATGAGACCAAAATATTGCATACATGCATATTTCTCAGTGTGATTTCTAGTGCAAACTATTCAATAATATATTTATGTTATCCAGACAAAATACTTCACAAACTTTTGTGCCATGTCTAATTGCAGGTGTATGGGACATTTGTACAATCCACATATGAAGATAAGGGAGAAAGAGATATTTACCTGCTGTTCAAAAAGTTCTCTCACGTCACTTTTGGCCCAAGAGAAGATAGAGTCCAAGTCTCTCACGTTCTGACTCAGATTCGGACTGCACACAGATTATACCTGACTCAAAACGTCTATAACTTTTTCATATGGACTCCAAATTGGTTGATTCTTTTTTGTTGGAAAATAGATTTCGTGCATTTTCCAACCCAATTGAATCACCTTAAAATCCGTCCGGAGCGTTGAGTTATAGACGAAACAATCTGATGCTGCAGCAGAATCCGAGTCAAACTACAAGTCCAAAGGTGTTACGCCACCTCCGCTGGGCCCATTGGCCTTGTACGACCTAGGGTTAGTTTTAGGCTGCCTTGGGACGTCCTCCCACCTCCTTGGCCGCCACCCTTGCTCCTATATAAGTAGATCCATCTAGTAGCTTTTTCCTTGGGATTTGTTTAGTTAAAAGTTAGCCATTGCAACTTCATGTACTTTGTTTGTGTCCAACGACTGACCAAGACCGCCTCGGATCCCCACCATTATCAATACTTCATATATATTCGCAATATTCAGATTGCTTTATCATATTCTTGCTTGTTCTTCGATTGCTTGCAGGAATAGACCTTCGTGGTCAGTTGATCGTTCAAACAAGCGGGTCAATAACTTCTCGGAGTTGGTTTAGCGATTGCTAAGGCGCTAACGTCAGCATCGCTTGTAGTCGGATCGCCAAAGTCGACTCCACCAAATCGATAGTTATCATCTCATCGAAAGATCGGGACACCTCGCCTATCACATAGCTTGTTAGCACGGAACACAAAACCATCATTAATAACGAACTTGTTCCATGTTCTTCCTTCTTTACAATTCTGCATTACATCTTTAAAATCAGCATCATGCATATATTGATCTTTGATGGTCTCCAAACCAAATATTTTGAAGTCAAGTTGTGAAAGCATAGTATAGTGACGAGACAAAGCATCAGCAATAACATTTTCTTTACCCTTCTTGTGTTTAATGACATAAGGGAAAGTCTCAATGAATTCAACCCATTTAGCATGTCTACGATTCAGTTTAGCTTGACTTTTAATATGTTTCAAAGATTCATGATCGAATGTATAACAAATTCTTTGGGCCATAAATAATGTTGCCATGTCTCTAAAGTCCTAACAAGAGCATATAATTCTTTGTCATAAGTAGAATAGTTCAGACTAGGCCCACTCAATTTTTCAGAAAAGTATGCAACAGGTTTTCCATCTTGTAATAACACACCTCCTAATCCAATTCCACTAGCATCACATTCAAGCTCAAAAGTCTTATTAAAGTCGAAGTTGGAGTAAAGGAGCATGTGTCAACTTATCTTTCAATACCGTGAAGGCTTCTTCCCGTATGGTACCCCAAACAAAAGGCACATCCTTCTTTGTAAGCTCATTGAGAGGTGCAGCAATGGTGCTAAAGTCTCTCACAAAACGCCTATAGAAACCAGCGAGTCCAAGAAAACTCCTCACTTGTGTGACTGCTTTGGGCTGCGCCAACTCTCAATAGCTTCAATCTTGGCTTTATCAACTTCAATTCCTCGTGGAGTAACAACATAGCCAAGAAAGATACTCGGTCGGTGCAAAAGGTGCACTTCCCAAGGTTACCAAACAAACGGCATCACGAGAGCATTAAAAACAGCACGAAATGTTCCAAATGTTCTTCCAAAGATTTGCTATAAATCAGTATATCATCAAAGTAAACTACCACAAATCGTCCAATGAAAGCACGTAAAACTTCGCTCATTAATCTCATGAAAGTACTAGGTGCATTAGTTAACCCAAAAGGCATGACTAACCACTCATATAATCCAAACTTAGTTTTAAATGCTGTTTTCCATTCATCTCCCAATTTCATACGAATTTGATGGTATCCACTACGCAAATCAACTTTGGAGAATATTGTAGAGCCACTAATTCATCAAGCATATCATCTAGCCTAGGAATAGGATGACGATAACTAATAGTAATATTATTAATGCCTCTACAATCAACACACATACGCCGACGCACCATCCTTTTTAGGCACTAGTATAATAGGAACAGCACAAGGACTAAGAGATTCGCAGATATAACCTTTGTCGAGCAGCCTCTGTATTGACGATAATCTCCTTCGCCTCCTCCGGATTGGTACGATATGGTGCGCGGTTGGTAGCGATGCACCGGGAATTAAGTCAATTTGATGCTCAATCCTCGAATAGGTGGTAATCTCGTGGCACGCCTTGTGGGAAGACGCCAATAACTCCCGCAAAATGTTAGTGACAGCAGGGGCAAAGAGGAAGGCACGCCCTCGAATGAAAATAATGCCTCTTTGCACACAAAAGCATAGCAAACAGATTTGCTAGAATCTAGCTCATCAATATCAGATTTGGTGGCAAATAAACATGCACTTTTCAGTTTAATTTCAGAAGCAACATTAGATGGTTTATTATTAGGCTTCATTTGTTGCTCAAATTCTTTTGCCACAATCTGATTTTCACTCTTATTTTTCTCCTGTTTTGCTTTTATTAGCTCTATTAATATCATCTTTCAAAATGGAATCAGAGTCATAGGAAGCAAAGTAATATTTTTATCCTTGTGAACAAGAGTATACTGATTGTTTCTACCATGGTGTACAGAATTTTTATCAAATTGCCATGGTCTACCAAGTAATAAGGAACATGCTTGCATAGGTACCACATCACAATCAACATAATCAGCATATGTAGAGATACTAAAATGCACACTAACAAGACGTGTTACCTTAACCTTGCCGCTGTTGTTGAACCATTGGATGTAGTAAGGATGTGGATGTGGTCTTGTGGTGAGAGAAAGCTTCCACCATATCCATGCTAGCCAAGTTGTTGCAGCTCCTCCATCTATGATGACGCTAATAGAACGCTCTTCACAACTCCCTTTGTATGGAACAAGTTATGCCTCCGATTTTGCTCAGCTTGTGTAACCTGCACACTCAAAACACGTTGAGCAACTAAACATTCATACCTGTCAAGATCTTCAAGAGCCATGTATTGCGCCTCAGATCGTAATCATCTCCACCGTGTTCTTCATGTGTAATAAGAGCCAAAGTCTCTTCATCATAGTCACTAGCGCACTCATACCCACCATCCTCAGTGAGCAATCATCACACGCTGAGATTGGCATTCTCTCAAGAAAATGTCCTCTTCCCTTACAACGATTTACAAATAATATCACTTGTGTGCCCTGCTGACGCCATGGAAGAAGAAGAGCTCGTAGGCCCAAAGCAGGTGTACTCTTGGCGATAGTGGTGGTTGTGCCTGCTTTCTTGTATCACGGTTGGAGGTGGCAGCCACGGAGGTGCCGTGTAGTAGAACGTGGAAGTAGATGATGCACGTGGTGTCCATGATGAAGGTCGACCTGCAGAAAAGTTAGTCCGCCGCCAAGGCCCGTCGATCCTGCAGACTTCACGCTCAGCTTTACAAGCAAGATGGAATAATCGAGTGGATATTATTATAATCCTTGTAGTCTAGAATGGTCTGAATCTCTATTTAATCCACCCAAAAACGCAAAGCATAGCTTCATTCTCCTCAACAATACCACATCTAATCAAGCCAGCTTTGTAATTCCCGATAATATTCTTCACCGAATTTTTCCTTGTCTTAAGCGCTGCAAGATGAGGACATCAATACCATTGTTACACCCACAGCCCCTATCGCTACATATACCGGACCAATTACTAGAGCTCACAAGACGCCAATTAAATTATCGTACTTTCGCTTTTTGGTAATGATTCTAATGTTCATGAGAATATGATGCTGCTTAAATTGGATACATTTGTTTTGCTTACAAATGAAGGCCCTAGCTTGGAGAAGGATGGACATTGAGCAAGAACAAGCATGGAGATAATGCCATGCTAAGGGGAACAAGAACGGAGTTACAAGTGATGATTTCAGACTTTGAAGCCACCATAATGGTGCATGAAGCCTTGGACGAAATATACAAGATGCTACTTCATAAATGTCGTCCCGAGGCTATTCTAGGTGCTGCACCACCTTATTATTGGGCCAGCCCATGTAATTTCGAAATACTTAAGTATAGGCTGTTTTAGAGTCCGATGTGGGGGAACAAGAGTTAGGGTTGATTTCGACCCTCCACCAAGGGCCACGAAATTCCTCTCCCTCCATATATACAGCCCTTAGGGCACCGCTTAGACCTTGGGTTTTGTTTAGATTAAAAGTTCGCCATAGCTGCAACTTCGCAGCATTTCGCTTGTGTTCAACGACTGCATAAAGGCGCCACAGTAACCCCACCTTGATCAATAAAGCTTTCATCTTATATTCGCAATATCCAGATTGCAATCTCAGCTTGCTTGTTCTTCGCTTGCTCGCAGGAAACAGCCCTCGTGGTCGTTGATCGTGTTCGCGCGGTCAATAACCCTCGAAGTTGGTTTAGCGATTGCTAAGGCGCGACGCCTCGACGCTCGTAGTCGGATCGCCAAGGTCGACTTCTACGTAAACGATAGCCACCATCTCATCGAAACATCGGACACCTTTGCCTCTATCAAGTGGTATCAGATTTCCAGTGTTGCTCGTGAGATTTTCCAGCTTTTTCGTAGTTTAGATCGAGTCTGTTCTTCATACCTAAAGTCCACGAAAAAGCCACAAAAAAATTAGGTTAGTTCATCATATCCAAACCAATCTGAGCCTTTGCATAATCTTTTTAGGTTTTTGCTTTGTTGAATTTGCGTTGCATCGCCGTGTCAAGTTGCTGGTCTTAGAGTCTAGTCTTTAGAGTTTCGAAGTTCGTCATAAGTTGTCACGCCACCGCCGCACCATCATCATCGCCTTTGCCATCTACCACCATTGCTTATCCGCCACCGCCTCAATCCGTGATCCATATACCACCACCAATCCAGATCCATATACCACCACCGCTACCATATACCACCACCGCCATATACCACCACCATATATCCACCACCAATCCGAAGTTCTTCTCATATTAGGTTTGTTTTCGAGATCCATCTAGTTTCCGATTCGTGTTTCCTTGCCGAGTAGGTTTCGAAAAAAAAAAAAAGTCCTGAAACCACCTCCGCTTAGGCCCAAAATTTTCCAAAACGCACTTGTCAAAAAAATTTCGCTATCCTATTTTTAGGTGTTTCTAAGTGGATTGAGACAACAAGTTATAGAAAGTTTTTTTGACCTGCTTCAGCTTTTGGGTCCGGCAAATAAAAAAAAAAATTTTGGTCGAAAAATTTCGTGCCCATCCCGCTCATTTGACTGGAAGAGTTTTGAGACACTCGCCATTATAGTGATTTTTCGCAAAAAAAAAAAAAAAGCAGCAAAAAAAAAAAAAAAAAAAAAAAAAAAAAAAGAGCGAAAAAAAAAAAAATCCAGAGTGTGCTTTTCCGTTGTTTCCGCAGCAGCCGTGATTTTGTTAGTGTTCTAGGCTCGCCTCTAGCACGGTTCAGCCTAGGACCAAAGACAAGACTGCTGCTGAGCGCTTATTCAACTTTGCATCTCTCGAATTGATTATTGCTAACCTTTTTGCTACCATATTATAAGCCTTCCCAGCTCCACATACATCTACATCGTATGCTTGACTCTCCCCGTAATCGCCTATCCAAGCTTTGAGAGTTTTGACTACATCGGTTGCCGATCACCGCCATCACCGGGTAAGAACTGTAAGAATTTGAGATTTGCTTGACGGATTTGTGATCGCCCACCACACCACCACCACCACTTCCTAGTAGTCCGTCAATCATATTCTTGTGTGTTTCTATTGTCGCTAACCATGGCAGGATCACAAGTCGATTTAGACCGACCGGGAGAACATGACAAACAAAGCGCTACATGATAAGTTTCAACAAATGATGAGTGGGCAGGTGGACGATGTGCTAAATAGATTTGAAGAGGCCATGGAGAAGATAGATGGCATTGAGAAGGCGTCAAACAAAGCTCGATAACAAGTTTAATGAATTGCTCGCTGCCTACCACCACCACCACCGGCTGCACCTAACGCACTCTACTACAACAACACGGACTACCTCCACATCGCTAAACAGCCCTCCGCCGAAGCTTCCCGTGTCCTCTTCACCGCCAAGCTGCCGGTGTCATTGCTGATACTTCAGGGCTCCCGCCGCCACAAGGGGGAGGATGATTATGTGAGAGCTTACGAGGATGAGGTTGATCAACATCGAACTACGCAACCACCAAAGACCACAACCACCGTGTCGCCCACATGCAAATAATGGCAATGTTCGCTCCCTTCAGTACGAGATCATGACCATCTCCCTAAACTGAAATTGAATATTCCACCATTTGAGGGTAGATATGTTCCTGATATATATCTTACTTGGGAGTTAGAAACTGAACAACGATTTACATGTTTACAATATCCCGAGGAGAGACGTGTTCCTCGCTGCTTGCTTGTGCTTTCACTAGCTTTGCATGTGTTTGGTGGTCTGAACATTGTAGATTATATCCTGCTCCAGCTACTTGGGCTGCTTTGAAAACTGCTATGCGATCGCTGGTTCCACCATATTATCAACGTGAATTACTTCAAAATTGCAGCGCTTAAGACAAGGAAAAATTCGTAGAAGAATATTATCGTGAATTACAAACCGGCTTGATTAGATGTGGTATTGTTGAGGAGAATGAAGCTATGCTTGCACGCTTTCTCGGGTGGATTAAATAGAGAGATTCAAACCATTCTAGACTACAAGGATTATAATAATATCACCGATTATTCCATCTTGCTTGTAAAGCTGAACGTGAAGTGCAGGATCGATGTGCCTGGCGCGACTAACTTTTCTCGCAGGTCGACCTTCATCATGGACACCACGCATCATCTACTTCCACACGCTCTACTACACCGCACCTCCGCCGGCTGCCACCTCCAACCGTGATACAAGAAAGCAGTGCACAACCACCACTATCTCGCCAAGAGCACACCGCTGGCCTACATGTAGCTCTTCTTCTTCCATGGCGCCAACAGGCACACAAGTGATATTATTTGTCGTCGCTGTAAGGGAAGAGGACATTTTATGAGAGAATGCCAATCTCAGCGCAGATGATTGCTACCGAGGATGGTGGGTATGAGTCCGCTAGTGACTATGATGAAGAGACTTTGGCTCTTATTACACATGAAGAACACGGTGGAGATGATTCTGATCTTGAGACGCAATACATGGCTGTCAAGATGCCGACAGTATGAATGTTTAGTTGCTCAACGTGTTTTGAGTGTGCAGGTTACACAAGTCGAGCAAAATCAGAGGCATAACTTGTTCCATACAAAGGAGTTGTGAAGGAACGCTCTATTCAAGGCCATCATAGATGGAGGGAGCTGCAACAACTTGGCTAGCATGGATATGGTGGAGAAGCTTTCTCACCACAAGACCACATCCACATCCTTACTACATCCAATGGTTCAACAACAGCGCAAGGTTAAGGTAACACGACTGCTCGTGTGCATTTTAGTATCTCTACATATGCTGATTATGTTGATTGTGATGTGGTACCTATGCAAGCATGTTCCTTATTACTTGGTAGACCATGGCAATTTGATAAAATTTCTGTACACCATGGTAGAAACAATCAGATACTCTTGTTCACAAGGATAAAATATTACTTTGCTTCCTATGACTCCTGATTCCATTTTGAAAGATGATATTAATAGAGCTAATAAAGCAAAACAGAGAAAAATAAGAGTGAAAATCAGATTGTGGCAAAAGAATTTGAGCAACAAATGAAGCCTAATAATAAACCATCTAATGTTGCTTCTGAAATTAAACTGAAAAGTGCATGTTTATTTGCCACCAAATCTGATATTGATGAGCTAGATTCTAGCAAATCTGTTTGCTATGCTTTTGTGTGCAAAGAGGCATTATTTTCATTCGAGGACGTGTTTTCCTTTTGCCCCCTCGCTGTCACTAACATTTTGCAGAGTTCACCGACGCCTTCCCACAAGACGTGCCACCGGATTACCACCTATTCGAGGGATTGAGCATCAAATTGACTTAATTCCCGTGCATCGCTACCCAACCGCGCACCATACCGCATCAATCCAGAGGAGACGAAGGAGATTATGCGCCAAGCACAGTGAGCTGCTCGACAAAGGTTATATACGCCAATCTCTTAGTCCTTGTGCTGTTCCTATTATACTAGTGCCTAAAAAGGATGGTACGTCACAGATGTGTGTTGATTGTAGAGGCATTAATAATATTACTATTCGTTATCGCCATCCTATTCCTAGGCTAGATGATATGCTTGATGAATTGAGTGGCTCTACAATATTCTCCAAAGTTGATTTATGAGTGGATACCATCAAATTCGTATGAAATTGGGAGATGAATGGAAAACAGCATTTAAAACTAAGTTTGGATTATATGAGTGGTTAGTCATGCCTTTGGGTTAACTAATGCACCTAGTACTTTCATGAGATTAATGAACTAAGTTTTACGTGCTTTCATTGGACGATTTGTGGTAGTTTACTTTGATGATATACTGATTTATAGCAAATCTTTGGAAGAACATTTGGAACATTTACGTGTTGTTTTTAATGCTCTACGTGATGCACGCTTGTTTGGTAACCTTGGGAAGTGCACCTTTGCACCGAATTTAGTATCTTTTCTTGGCTATGTTGTTACTCCACAGGAATTGAAGTTGATAAAGCCAAGATTGAAGCTATTGAGAGTTGGCCGCAGCCCAAAACGGTCACACAAGTGAGGAGTTTTCTTGACTCGCTGGTTTCTATAGGCGCTTTGTGAGAGACTTTAGCACCATTGCTGCACCTCTCAATGAGCTTACAAAGAAGGATGTGCCTTTTGTTTGGGGTACCGCATGAAGAAGCCTTCACGGTATTGAAAGATAAGTTGACACATGCCCTTTACTCCAACTTCCCGACTTTAATAAGACTTTTGAGCTTGAATGTGATGCTAGTGGAATTGGATTAGAGGTGTGTTATTACAAGATGGCAAACCTGTTGCATACTTTTCTCAAAAATTGAGGGCCTAGTCTGAACTATTCTACTTATGACAAAGAATTATATGCTCTTGTTCGACTTTAGAGACATGGCAACATTATTTATGGCCCAAAGAATTTGTTATACATTCTGATCATGAATCTTTGAAACATATTAAAAGTCAAGCTAAACTGAATCGTAGACATGCTAAATGGGTTGAATTCATTGAGACTTTCCCTTATGTCATTAAACACAAGAAGGGTAAAGAAAATGTTATTGCCGATGCTTTGTCTCGTCGATATACTATGCTTTCACAACTTGACTTCAAAATATTTGGTTTGGAGACCATCAAAGATCAATATGTGCATGATGCTGATTTTAAAGATGTAATGCAGAATTGTAAAGAGGGAAGAACATGGAACAAGTTCGTTATTAATGATGGTTTTGTGTTCCGTATAACAAGCTATGCATTCCTCGCTAGCTCTGTTCGCCTTTTGTTGTTGCAGGAGGCGATGGAGGAGGATTAATGGGACACTTTGGCGTGAAGAAGACGGAGGATATACTTGCTACACATTTCTTTTGGCCAAAGATGAGACGGATGTTGAGCGCTTTGTTGCTCGCTGCACTACATGTCAAAAAGCTAAGTCACGACTCAATCCTCATGGTTTATATATGCCTTTGCTCGCGCTTCTAGTGTTCCTTGGGAGGATATATCTATGGACTTTGTTTTAGGTTTACCTCTAACAAAGAAGGGAGGGATAGCATATTTGTTGTCGTGGATAGATTCTCAAAATGGCACACTTTATACCATGTCATAAAAGCGATGATGTCGTTAATGTTGCTGATTTGTTCTTTCGTGAAATTATTCGCTTGCATGGTGTGCCAAATACTATTGTTTCAGATCGTGATACTAAATTTCTTAGCCACTTTTGGAGATGTTTATGGGCTAAGTTGGGGACTAAACTGCTTTTAGTACTACTTGTCACCCCAAACCGATGGATAAACTGAAGTAGTCAATAGAACATTGTCTACTATGCTTAGGGCTGTTTTGAAGAATAATAAGAAAATGTGGGAAGAATGCTTGCCTCATATTGAATTTGCTTATAATCGCTCATTGCATTCTACTACTAAGATGTGCCCTTTGAAATTGTGTATGGCTTCCTACCTCGCACCTATTGATTTGTTGCCTCTTCCATCTTCGGAGAAGGTTAATTTTGATGCTAAAGAACGTGTGAATTGATTTTAAAATGCATGAGATAACTAAGGAAAACATTGAGCGATGAATGCTAAATATAAACTTGTCGGAGATAAGGGTAGAAAACATGTTGTCTTTGCACCGGAGATCTTGTTTGGTTACATTTATGTAAGGATAGGTTTCCTAATTTGCGCAAATCAAAGCTAATGCCACGTGTCGATGGTCCATTTAAGGTGTTAGAGAAAATAAATGATAATGCATATAAACTTGAGCTGCCTCGCAGATTTTGGGGTTAGTCCCACTTTTAACATTGCAGATTTGAAGCCTTATTTGGGTGAGGAATATGAGCTCCGCCGAGGACTACTTCATTTCAAGAAGGGAGGATGATGAGGACATCAATACCATTGTTACACCCACAGCCCCTACTGCTACATATACCGGACCAATTACTAGAGCTCACAAGACGCCAATTAAATTATCGTACTTTCGCTTTTTGGTAATGATTCTAATGTTCATGAGAATATGATGCTGCTTAAATTGGATACATTTGTTTTGCTTACAAATGAAGGCCCTAGCTTGGAGAAGGATGGACATTGAGCAAGAACAAGCATGGAGATAATGCCATGCTAAGGGGAACAAGAACGGAGTTACAAGTGATGATTTCAGACTTTGAAGCCACCATAATGGTGCATGAAGCCTTGGACGAAATATACAAGATGCTACTTCATAAATGTCGTCCCGAGGCTATTCTAGGTGTCATGGCACCTTATTATTGGGCCAGGCCCATGTAATTTCGAAATACTTAAGTATAGGCTGTTTTAGAGTCCGTATGTGGGGAAACAAGAGTTAGGGTTGATTTCGACCCTCCACCAAGGGCCACGAAATTCTCTTCCTCCATATATACAGCCCTTAGGGCACCGCTTAGACCTTGGGTTTTGTTTAGATTAAAAGTTCGCCATAGCTGCAACTTCGCAGCATTTCGCTTGTGTTCAACGACTGCATAAAGGCGCCACAGTAACCCCACCTTGATCAATAAAGCTTTCATCTTATATTCGCAATATCCAGATTGCAATCTCAGCTTTCTTGCTTGTTCTTCGCTTGCTCGCAGGAAACAGCCCTCGTGGTCGTTGATCGTGTTCGCGTGGTCAATAACCCTCGAAGTTGGTTTAGCGATTGCTAAGGCGCGACGCCTCGCACGATCGTAGTCGGATCGCCAAGGTCGACTCCTACGTAAACGATAGCCACCATCTCATCGAAACATCGGACACCTTGAGGTAGTCCGTGTTGTTGTAGTAGAGGTGCGTTAGGTGCAGCCGGTGGTGGTGGTGGTAGACGCACGAGCAATTCATTAAACTTGTTATCGAGCTTTGTTTCAACGCCTTCTCAATGCCATCTATCTTCTCCATGGCCTCTTCAAATCTATTTAGCACATCGTCCACCTGCCCACTCATCATTTGTTGAAACTTATCATGTAGCGCTTTGTTTGTCATGTTCTCCCAGCCGGCCTCGCCGGCTTGTGATCCTGCCATGGTTAGCAAAGAATAGAAACACACAAGAATATGATTCACAGACTACTAGGAAGTGGTGGTGGTGGTGTGGTGGACAACACAAACCGTCAAGCAAATCTCAAATTTTACCAGCCTCTTACCCAAGAAGAAAGCGGTGATCGCAAACCGATGTAGTCAAACTCTCAAAGCTTGATAGAGCGACACTGTGAGAGTCAAACGCATCGATGTAGATGTATGTGAGCTGAAGGCTTATAATATGGTAGCAAAAAAAGGTTAGCAATAATCAATTCAGAGATGCAAAGTTGAATAAACGCCAACGACGGTAGATCAGGTTGGTCCTAGGCTAGACCGCATAGAGACGCGAGCCTAGAACACTAACAAAATCACGGGCGCTGCACGTAAACAAGGGAAAAGCACACTGGATTTTTTTTTCGCTTTTTTTTTGCGCTTTTTTTTTTTACGCGCTTTTTTTTTTTTTTGCTAAAAATCACTATAATGGCGAAGTGTCTCAAAACTCTTCCGAGGTCAAACCGACAGATGGGCACGAAATTTTTTCGACCAATTTTTTTTTTTTTTCGAACGCCTTGACCCAAAAACTGAAACGGTCAAAAAACTTTCTATAACGGCGATCGCCTCAATACACTTAGAAACACCTAAAATAGGATAGCCGTAAAATTTTTCGACAAGTGCGCTGAAAATTTTGGGCCTAAACGGAGGGTGGTTTCAGACTTTTTTTTTTCCAAACCTACTCCGCAAGGAAACACGAATCGGAAACTAGATGGATCTCAAAACAAACCTAATATGAAAAGAACTCAGATTGGTGGTGGATATATGGTGGTGGTATATGGCATATATGGCAGCGTGGTGGTATATGGATATGGATTCAGAGCGTGGCGGATAAGCAATGGTGGAAGATGGCAAGGCGATGATGATGAAAGGGCAAGCAAGTGACAACTTATGACCGTAACTCAAACTCTAAAAGACTAGACTCTAAGACCAAAGAACTTGACACGACGATGCAACCGCAAATTCAACAAAGCAAACCCTAAAAAGATTATGCAAAGGCTCAGATTGGTTCGGATATGATGAACTAACCCTAATTTTTTTTGTGGCTTTTTCGTGGACTATAGGTATGAAGAATGACTGATCTAAACTACGGAAAACCGTAAAATCTCACCGAGCAACCTGAAAATCTGATACCACTTGATAGAGGCAAAGGTGTCCCGCCTTTCGATGAGATATT
>JAHIAM010015143.1:0-13881 GCA_021605205.1 Aegilops longissima | reverse complement strand
ACCGAACACCGGAGGTTACCGAACCTCCGGGGATAATGGGCCTTAGGGGCCATGAGGGAAAAGAGGAGGGCGCGGAGGCCCGGCCCCCCCCTAGTCCAATAGGACAAGGAGAGGGGGGGCGCCTTCCTTCTTCCCCCCCCTTCTCCAACAAAAGGGGGGGAGTCCTACCCCGGGAGTAGGACCTCCCACCCTTTGAGGGCCGGCCGACCCCCCCCTCCTTTATATAAGGGCAGGGGGCACCCAGACACAAAGTTGATCTACGGATCGCTTAGCTGCGGGTGCCCTCCACCATATTCCACCCTCATATCGTCGGGAGTTTAGGCGGCCCCACGCCGTGGAATCATCATCGCCACCCGCCGGGGGACGGAACTCATCCCCACACTTTGTGGATCGAGTCCGGGATGCCATCGAGCTGAACGGGCTGAACTGAGGTGCCGACGCTCGTACTTGATCGGTCGGATCGTGAAGACGACGATACATCAACCCGGGTTGTCATAACGCCCCACGGCACGAGGGTACGTGACAATCCTCCCTCTCGCTGCTATGCCATCACCATGATCTTGGGGCGAGGAATTTTTTGAAATTAAGCCCCCAACAATGGCATCCGAGCCTGGTTTTATGCGCTGATGTTATATGCACGGTAGAACACAAGTGAGTTGGGGCATATAAGTCATACCGCTTACCAGATGTCATACTTTTTCGGGCGGTAGATGAAGCGCCCGACCGACATTACGCCGACGCTTAGAGACTGGTTTCACCGCAGCACTTTGCTTAAAGGTGACCGGCGGTGTTTTCCCTCTCACTTTAGTTGAACCGATTATACCCTCCTTGTGAAGGTTAAAACAGCACCAACTTGACAAACTATCGCTTGGGTTTTGATGCGTTAAGAACTTCTTTCCCCGTAGCAGCCACGTAAAATTTGCAACAACAAAGTAGAGGACGCCTAACTTGTTTTTGCAGGGCATGTTGTGATGTGATATGGTCAAGACGTGATGCTATATTTTATTGTATGAGATGATCATGTTTTGTAACCGAAGTTATCCAACCGGGGAGATATGGTTGTCGCTTATTGATGAAATGCAATTTAATTGTTTATTTAATAACGGTAGGATAGTCGAGAAGCAATAGTTGGCAGAGACAACGATGCACGATGGAGATCAAGGTGTCCCCGTGACGATGGTGATCACGACGGTTGGATGGAGATCAAAGCACAAGATGATGATGGCCATATCATATCACTTATATTGATTGCATGTGATGTTTATCCTTTATGCATCTTATCTTGCTTTGATTGACGGTAGCATTTAAGATGATCTCCACTAAAAATTATCAAGAGTGTTCTCCCAGTATGCACCGCTTAAAGTTCGTCGTGCCTGACACCACGGATGATCGGTGTGATAAGCTCTACATCCATCTACAACGGTGCAACTTTTGACACGAATATCAAAGTTAAACTTGACGAGCCTAGCATATGCAGATATGGCCTCGAACACGGAGACCGAAAGGTCGAAAGTGAATCAATAGTAGATATGATCAACATAGTGATGTTCACCATTGAAAACTACTCCATCTCACGTGATGATCGGTTTGGTTTAGTTGATTTGGATCACGAATCACTTAGATGACTAGAGAATGTCTTCTAAGTGGGAGTTCTTAAGAATATGATTAATTGAACTTAAATTTATCATGAACTTAGTACCGATAGTATTTTTCTTTCTATGTTTAGAGATAGATGGCTCGTCTGTTGTTCCTGAATTTTAAGCTGCCTTGAGAAAGCAAAGTTGAAAGATGATGGGCAATTACACGGATGGGTCCGAATTTGAGGATTATCCTCATTGCTGAGTAAGAATTACGCCCCGAAGCCCCGCTAGGTGCCGTGCCCGCAGGAGCAACGAAGTTGTGAACGCCCGGAGCAAAGTGATGACTACTATAGTTCAGGCCATGTTTACGGCTTAGAACCGGTCTTCAACGACGCTTTTGAACGCCATGGAGCATATGAGATGTTCCAAGAGTTGAAGTTAATATTTGCAAATGCCCGGATTGAGAGATATGAAGTTCCAATAAGTTCTATAGCTGCAAGATGGAGGAGAATAGTTCCAAGGAGCATATACTCAAATGTCCGGGTATAATAATCACTTGATTCAAATGGGAGTTAATCTTCCGATGATAGTGTCATTGAGAATTCTCCAATCACCCCCAAGCTACAAGAGCTTCGTGATGAACTATAATATGCAAGGATGACCAAGACAATTCCCCGACTCTTCGCAATGCTAAAAGCGGAGGTAGAAATCAAGAAAGAGCATCAAGTGTTGATGGTCAAAAGACCACTAGTTTCAAGAAAAGGGAAGGGAAGAAGAAGGGAACTTCAAAGAAAGCAAGAAAGTTGTTGCCAAGAGAAGAAACCCAAGTTGACCTAAGCTAAACCAGTGTTTCTACCCAAGCAAACTGGTCACGGAAGGAACTGCCCCAAGTATTTGGCGGATAAGAAGGATGGCAAGGTGAACAAAGGTATATGTGATATACATGTTATTGATGTACCTTACTAGAGCTCAGTAGCACCGGTATTTGATACTTCTCTAATATTTGCAACTCAAAAAGGACTACGGAATGGAGACGCAAAGGACGAGGTGAGGCGGGAAAGGTTCCAAAGTCGATGTGATCGGGTCGGCACGCTACCTTACATCTACCTTCGGATTAGTTTTAGACCTAAATAATTGTTATTTGGTGCCCTGAGCATGAACATTATATCCGGATCTTGTTTGATGCGACGGTTATTCATTTAAATCAAAGAATAATGGTTGTTCTATTTATATGAGTAATATCTTTATGGTCATGCACCCTTGAAAGTGGTCTATTTTATTAAATCCTTATAGTAATACAATATTCATAATGTGGCCAAAAGATGCAGAGTTTAATGATAGTGCAACTTATTTGTGGCACGCGCTTAGGTCATATCGGTAAAGCGATGAAGAAACTCCATCGATGGACTTTGGAATCACTTGATTATGAATCACTTGGTACTTAGAACCGGCCTCATGGGCAAGATGACTAAAACACCGCTTCCTCGACTATGGAGAGAGCAAAGATCAACATAATGTATGTGGTCCAATGAATGTTGAAGTCGTAGGATATCGTATTTTCTCACCTTCACGATGATTTGAGATTGGGTATATTTCTTAATGAACATAAATCAAACATTTGAAAAGTTCAAAGAATTTGAGTGAAGTTGAAAATCATCTAACAAGAAAATAAAATTTACGATCTGATCTGGAGGAGAATATTTGAGCGAAGTTTGGTCTACATTTGAAAAATTGCGAATAGTTTCAACTAACGCCACCGAACACCACGAATGGTGTGTCCGAACGTCGAATCGATTTTTACTAGATATGGTGCGATCTATGATGTCTTTACCGATTTACCGCTATCGCTTTGGGGTTATGCTTAAGACGGCCATTCACGCTAAATAGGGCACCATCAAACGCTAACGATTTATGAACTATGGTTTGGCAAGAAACCAAAGTTGTCGCTTCAAAGTTTGGGCCATGCTTATGTGAAAAAACTTCAACCCGATAAGCTGAACCCAAATCGAAAATGTTCTTCTAGGAACCCAAAGGAAACATTGGGTACACCTTCATCACAGATCCCAAGGCAAGACATTCGCTGTTAAGAATGGATCCTTTCTAGAGAAGGAGTTTCTCAAAAGAAGTGAGGGAGAAAAGTAGAACTTGATGAGGTAAAGAGTCCCTTATTGGAAAATGGTTCATCAGAAATCGTTCCCTGACACCTACACCAATTAGTGAGGAAGTTAAGATGATGATCATGAAACTTCAATCAAGTTTCTATAACACGAGGTCAACCAGAAAGATCCGCACTGGTGGTAGGTAATCCTATTCCGAAGTCATGTTACTTGACCATGGTGAACCTACAAACTATGAAGAAGGAGGGAGCCCAGATTCCGCAAAATGGCAAGCCATGAAATCTGAGATGGGATCCATGTATGAGAACAAAGTATGGATTTTGGTTGACTTCCCATGATCGGCAAGCCATTGAGAATAAATGGATCTTTAAGAAGAAGAAGCCACCGGCATATTCCCACGTGTCGGCACGACTTAGAGGCATAACCGCATTGAAAGCAATGCCAATGAGGTAATTTCACACAACCCATGTAATACATAAGGGAAAGAGATACATAGTTCTTACAATCGCCACTTACACAATACATGAGTAAAACATTACATCATACATACAAACAAGGTCCGACCACGAACCAAAATAAAAGAAGACTCCCCAAATGCTACAAGATCCCCATCGTCCCAACTGGCCCCAAATCAATCAAACGAAACAACACAATGAACAAGATTTCATCAGTCCTCCTGAGCTCGGCCACCGACTTCATCGGCACCCAAACTGGTTTTGAAGATCGTGAGTCACGGGATCAAATTCACCCAGATCAAGACTATTTAAGCTAAAGGTAGGAGGTAGTGAGGTGGAGCTGCAGAAGACTAGCATATATGGTGGCTACATACAAATGAGAGCGAGAAGAGAAGGCAAAAGCACGAACAACTATGATCAAGAAGTGATCCGAAAAAACGCCAAACTCCAACACTTTTACTTCCTACCGGAAAATCACGTAACACCTTGGTTATTTTAATTAAGATCAACTTCGGTTTTCTACAACCGACATTAACAAATTCCCATCGCCCATAACCCTGGCACGGCTTTCAAAGTTCAAACCCCGCAGGGTGTCCCAACTAGCCCATGATAAGCTCGCGATCAACGGGATATTCTTCCCGAAGACCCGACAGCCTGAACCGCCAAAGACATTTCGACAAAAAACAAGACCGAAAGCCCGGGGCCGACAACCGAAGGAGCAATTTCTGCTCGGGCACCCGGAGGCAAGACGCCGGGTTGGCATAAACCCCCATTGCCGGGGCCGGACATCGCGTTTGGACCAAACTAAAGGAAACTGGCCCGGGCAATAAAGATGACCCGCCCGGAAACCCAAGGGAAAAAAAGGCATAGGTGAGGCAAATGGTAAAACCAATGTTGGGCCTTGCGGAAAAGTCTTATTCAAAGCGAATCAAGGGGGTCCTAAATCACCCGACCGATTAGGACGCAAAAACCAACATAATACCGATATACGGAAACTAGGGCGGCAAGAGGGAAAAAACAGGCATAAGGCCGAGCCTTCCACCCTTTACCAAGTATATAGATGCATTAATTAAATAAGAATATTGTGATATCCCAACAAATAAACATGTTCCAACAAGGAAAAATTCCATGTTCCAACAAGGAACAAACTTCATCTTCACCCAACTAACAACGCTATAAGAGGGGTGAGAAAGGGTAACATAGCCAAACAACGGTTTGCAGGAAAGGATTTAGAGGGACATGGCAATATGGGAAGGCATGATAAAAGTGGTAGGCATCGAGATAGGTATAGAAAAGAGCGAGCATCTAGCAAGCAAAGATAGAAGTGATTTCGAGGGTATGGTCATCTTGCCCAAATCCCGAAGGAGGAAGAACGAATCCATGGAAGACAAAGAAAGTTTAAAGAATCCTCACAACCCGAACGAACCCGCTAACGGAGAAGCAAACCGAAAGAAGCAAACAACATAGTAAACACACAATCAAAACATGGCATGATGCACAAACAAATATGATGCGTCCGGTTTAATGAGGATGGCATGGCAAAGTAAAAACAATACTAAATTATGGATCAATATGCAACGAAGGCATATTGACAAAACCACAACACTTATTTATTTCTCTCGGTTAGGTATAACAATATTAAATGTTATTAAACATGGCAAGAGGTGAAGCACAACAAAACTACCTAACTAGGCAAGTTTAAATGAGGCCGGAAACAACAACAACAATTCCGAAAATCCCCATATGCAAATTAAGGATTGGTATGATCTGCCTAAACACAATTTTAATGTTGTTAAACATGCAAAGTAGTGCTACCATGTTAATCAGGCATTTTCTACCCCATTTACAATATAATTTATTTAAACCGAAAGGCGGTTATTTAGTTATGAAAAAATCATTTTAGCATGGCATTTGCAAATTAAAGCAAACAACAATTATAAACATTTAAATTTTGTTATCATGATGGGATAATTGCAAGTTTATGCAATTTTATGAAAATTACAAGCATGTTAATAAGCATTTGTCACCGAGGAAGAAAGGGTCCACCCAATCCAAAACCAGGCAAATTCCGCCAAACCATTGAGATACCCGGCAAAGGAAAGGTGGACGAGCATGCAAGATGGTGGGTGATCCCGATACCGGGTTCCCATAACGGGGCATGGCAAAAGAGGGGCACGAGGAGATTGATCACGGCGGTCGCCCGGTTATACCTTCGGATCGGAACGGACGGGCGCCGAGGGAAGTAGTGGTTCACGTGCCGAGGGAAATTAACGGCCGAAGGTGGAAGAGGGTTCACGTCCTAAGAGGTACTTGACGGGTCCAACCTTCGGGTTGTCGGGTACTTGGGTCTCGCGATGGTAGTCGTAACGCTGGGGGAAGTAGTCGCCATGTCCCCGGGATGTTCGGGTCCACGGGCCTTCGAGGGTCGACGGGTGGTACACGTTAATCGAGGGAACTTGGTGTCCAGGTCTTGGCGCCATTTCGAGGGGTACCCATCATCGGAAGTATATCGGGCTTCCGTGGACTTCGCCTTTCGCCGTAGGGATTGGTTTATCCACCCGGATGTAGTCGCCCCCGAGTCAACTTGACGACCAGGGGGTACTTAATCACCGCGGGGTCGATCTTGGCATATCCGGGGGTACTTGACAACCCAACGAATGCAGTCGGCACGCGAAGTCGGATTGACAAAAATCACACCGCCCGGTTTTGATCTTCGAGCAGCGGGCGACGAGGCAAGGGGAGGCTAACCCGGCCCGAGGCAAGCTGGTCAACCAAAAACCGGGAGATGGCAGCAAGCCTGGCGCGGGGGAGTAGGAGGCTCGAGGCGCCGGGGAGCCCAGAGGGGACGGGCGGCTTGGAAAACAGCGGGCCCGGGGGTACCACACGGGCGGGGGGGAGGAGACACGGGAGGCGGGCGATTGGGAGGCGGAGGCGGGGTCTTGGCGAGGGAGGCGCGCCATGGGGAGGACGGCGATCCGGAGCGGAGGCTGCAGGCCGGGTGCTCGGGGGAGGCCGAGGCGGCCGGGACCCGGCCGAGGCGAAACGGGCGGGGCCATGGACGGGCAGGGCTTCCGGGTGGAGGGAGGAGCAAGGCGACGGGAAAGGTGCAGGAGGAGGCGGAATGGGCGGGGCTGGGCGAGCCCGGCCCAAGGAAGCGGGCGACGGGGAGGAAGGGCGGCCTGGGAACGGGGGAGGCGATTTAGGGAAGATGAGGGGGATGGGAGGAGGACGAGGGGTGGCGCGGGGCGCCCCTGGGAGATGCGGCCGGGGAGGAGGGGAGGGAGAGAAGGGAGGCGTGGTCGGAGGACAGGGAGAGACGAGATGCGCTGGGGCTGGGTTAGGTAGGGGCTGGGCCCCTCAAGGGGGTGGAATGGGCCCCTGGGGGGAAAGGCGGGGCGGGTAGGATTTTCCTCTTTATATTTCCTTAGCAAAACAAAAAAGAGAGACAAAAAGAAAGAGAGGGTTAGGGAAAGAATTTGGGAACGAGGACATTTTCTTGACTACAAAAATATGAAGAATTTAACAAAATGGCCCGAGGATTTTTGGGAACCCAAATGATGAAAGAAATTTAGGGCAAAGGGTTTGAGGTCAACCGAAAGGAAAAGGCATGGGATATATTTGCAAGTGGGTTATGGTGATTCCAAAACAATGGAATATTTTTAATATAGCTCCCTAATATTGGGAGGATATGTTATAAAGAGAAGTCCCTTCCTATTTAAATGGATCAAAAAATCCAACAATTTATTTAGAAGAGTTTTAAAATTAAATGATATGATGGCATGATGACATGATGCAATGCAAAAACAAAACAAAACCACACGACAAAACTCGAAACCCGAAGGCAATCAAGCCCGGTCTTGGGGCCACAACACTCCACCATAAGAGGATCTCGCCCCAGATCTAGGATGGCACCGGAGAAAAAACGGAAGAGGAAGAGGTAAAACAAAGTTGCCCGACAAACGAGTGAAACCAAAGAACCTTGAGAGGTTGAACAAAATGAAAGAAAGAAAACAATGAAGATGAAGAAAGTTGAAAACACTCTAGAAAAGAGGAACAAGGATACGAAGAACCAAGAGGTTTAGTGATAAGATAAATACTGAAACCACCCTTAAAACTAGATCGAGAAGGAATAAGAATGATATAATTTGGGGCACTTACTAAAAATGGAAGGAATTAGAATCATGAACTTGAGAAGATGGGATGATAGTTGATGAAATCAACAAACACCGCCTAACTATTGAAAGAATGGCACAAAAGAAAGATTTGAAGCCTCCTTGAGGAAAGCAGGCAAAACTTGATAAGATGAGAAACTAATGAGAACATGACACCCTTAAATGGATAATGCAAGAAAAGAACATGATCTTGACAAACGAGACGATGGGTCAAGAGAGCAACATCACAATGCCTCCGTAGAAATGAAAGAATGAATAAAACTAGATGGTTGGAAAGAAAGAACGAGAAGATAATAGTAACTTCTACCACAATTGAATTTGGAAGCATCCTGCCAAGAAGGTTAGACGGAGTTGTTAAACCAACAACAAAAGCAAAGCTTGTTGTGGGCTTATGGAAACATCTCAAAATTAAGAGGTGAGCGCCACCAACGGAACAAACGATTGATTGATAGCAAAGGAGATGAAAACTTTTTCCCCGGAGAATAGGAGAAAACTTGGTCATTGATAAGCACCATAATAGCAAATTTTAGGGAAGCTTTAGGTGAAATATACCCCAAGATAACTCCAATGAAGAGATTGATGGATTTAAAATACCTCATTCTTGACAACATGTGAATCATGAAACACGAACTCAAATTGTCGAGAATGACATAACACCATCTCAAGAGATAAGGTAGAAAGAATTGCACTTTGGAATGCAAGATGAAGAATGCTTGAACTCCTCAAAACAAAACATGTGTTGAGCACCATGTTCAATTTTGAGTATAGCTTACGGATCATAACTCCGAGAGAAATCTTGAAGAACAATTGAAGAATGAAAAGAATCCTTGACGAACTATCATGTAGAGCCTCCATGAAGAACTCCGCAAGAAAGGATGATAAAAGAAAGAGAAGTTGAAAACACAAGGTGAAACCTTGCAGTGATAAGATGAAGCTTTGAAATGATATAACCGAGAAAACTTGGAACTCCGGAAAGAAAAGATGAACAACTTAGAACTGAGAAATTGATACCATTACTTAACTCCGAAGAATGAATCAATCACTTGGATGAAACAAGAACAAGAATTATGTTATGCATCCTTCACCAATTTAGATTGGTGACAAGCAATGGATTTGGCATACTACTTATTCCCATAGAAAGGATTAAGATAGCTATGCAAAACTTGGGAAGGTCTTCAACTAACCACCGTAGGATTGAAACAACGAATAAATTGATATGATAACAAAGGAAGTGAAATCTTGAACAAACCACCGAAGAATTGAGAATGAACGACTAAAGGCACAATTCACCGGGAAGAATTGGAACACTAATGAAGATATTTAAGGATTTAGATACAAGGAACTAATAGATGACGAGCTGATTGGAGAATACTTGAATGATGCACCGTAAGATTTGGAGAACAAGAGTTGAACGCTTGAATGAATAATTCTGATATGATGGGCTCCAAAGAATCAAACTGAAAAGACTCAAATGCTCCGGTGGGTTAAAAGAATTCTCACAACCAAAATAATTATGAGAGGATGGCATCAAACTAGAACCATGAATCTTGAAGAGAAAGGAGCAGATTTAGAGAGATCCTTCTTCAATCTTCAATGACGACGAGAAACACCACCATGAATTGTTGAGGCACTCGAATGAAAATTAGAAAGGTTGAACCAACAATGAAGATAATTTGAAAGATCTTGGAGAAAGACATTTGACTGATGATAATTCATTCTTACGCCAAACTTTGCAATGAATTTGGGAATAACTCTTGAAAAATTAGAAGAGTTAGGTAAGATCCTCGAAAAGACCTCGGGTTAGGGCCCACTCAAAAGAACCACCGCTGAACAATTGTTTGAAATAGATATTGCACCGTAGAATTAAATGGCTTGAATGAGATAGCATCCTCAAAAGAACTTGAGTGAATTGAGAATGGAAACTAGAATCTTCCGAGATATCTTCAACACCTAACAATTGAATAGCGAGAATGGATGATTAAGAGATGCACCGACATGAGAAAGCATTTGAAACGATGAAAAGAATACGATCACACCGAAAACTTGACTTAAATCCACCGGAGAAGAAAATTAGAATGGAACAAAGATAAGGTAAAAGCTTCTTAGCGCCTTCATGAGAAATCACCGGATAAAACATTAAAGGAAAAGAATGAAGAAACTTCACTCAATAAAATGGATACTTGATTAAGAAATCTGAGTCCTTGAAGAAAAAGGGTGGAGGGCGGAAAACAAAGGCAACTTAGGTCGGATGAAACGAACACCGTTGAGAAAAGCTTAGAATTGATCTCAATGTTGGAATGATCGGATCCACTTGAAGAGAAGCACGCCGTTGAGAAAAGAATTGACACGATGATCTCGATGATCAAGAAGGATTAGTATTCCCATAGAAATATGAGAACACCATTTAGAATAAGGTATGGAATCAACACTTGACTTCGAAGCAACTCGAATACCACAAATAAAACAAAACAAGGATTTGGCTTCAAGAATAAGCCGGAACAAATACATATGATAGAGATTTACCCAATCCCATATCATGCATCCGTCGGAAAGATATTCTAGGAGCTACTTGAATTCCCACCTATAAACTCCCAAACTTTCGGTTATGCAACTGTGTTGGGGATACAGGGACACAAAATATATCACCCAAACTAACAATACCTAGATCCACAGTATCCATCCACAACACATAACCAAGAAATCCTCGAAATCGTGGTACTCGACCTTCAAAACATCCGTTATACAAGTCATGGCAATATTCGACTCGCCACAAGATCGGGCTATCAGGTTATCTCACCAACAACTCGCACAAAAGAGATTTGATGTCGGTAAAAGTCGTATTCCAGAATCGCAACGATAAAATTGTGACGACAACACCTCGTAGCTCAACTCCCGGACACCGCCACAACCCCTAAATGTCGAGGCACCAAGAACAATGTTCTCGCCACAAAACCATCGAACGATTCCAAGATACCCGCGGATCCTAAAAAAATTTTAGTGAAATTTGAGGAGAGAAAAGTCAAAACTCTACGCCAGATACCTCACCAGAGCGATTTAAGGGACCGAGGAGTAAAAGAATCCTACTCCGATATATATAATCCTAAGACTCAAAACATTTTCCATTCTAGACTCAACAACGCCATCAAACAAACAAGTAGGGGGCTCCTAAGTCGGGAAGGCTCGACACAACTTGTAACGCCTCGACAGGCTATATCTCCCACGTGTCAAGCACGACTTAGAGGCATAACCGCATTGAAAGCAATGTCGCAAGTGAGGTAATCTTCACACAACCCATGTAATACATAAGGGAAAGAGATATAGTTGGCTTACAATCGCCACTTCACACAATACATGAGTAAAACATTACATCATACAGTACAAACAAGGTCCACTCACGGAACCAAAATAAAAGAAGACTACCCCAAATGCTACACAGATCCCCGATCGTCCCAACTGGCTCCACTATCGATCAACTAAACGAAACAACACAATGAACAAGATCTTCATCGAGCCTCCTTGAGCTGTGCGCCACCGCACGGTTCATCGGCACCGCAAACTGGTTTTGAAGTATCTGTGAGTCACGGGACTCAGCAATCTCACACCGAGATCAAGACTATTTAAGCTTAAAGGTAGGACAGGGTAGTGAGGTGGAGCTGCAGCAAGTACAGCATATATGGTGGCTACATACGCAAATGAGAGCGAGAAGAGAAGGCAAAAGCACGGTCGAACAACTATGATCAAGAAGTGATCCTAGAACAACCTACGCCAACATAACTCCAACATCAGTCACTTCCTGACTACGAGAAGAGACCATCACGTTACACACGCGTTGGTGTATTTTAATTAAGATCAACTTCGGGTTTTCTACAACCGACATTAACAAATTCCCATCTGCCACATAACCGCGCACGGCTCGAAAGTTCAAACCCTGCAGGGTGTCCCAACTTAGCCCATGATAAGCTCGCGATCAACGGGATATTCTTCTCCCCGAAGACCCGATCAGTCTCGAATCCTGCCTACAAGACATTTCGACAAATAAACAAGACCAGCAAGCCGCCTGCCAGCCGACAAATCCGATAGGAGCTGCATATCTCGGTCTCGGGCACACCGGATGAGCAAGACGCCGGGTTGGCATAAACCCGATTGCCTGGGGCGCCGGACATCGCCGGTTTGGACCAGCACTCAAGGAGAACTGGCCCGGGGCTAAATAAAGATGACCCGGCCCGAAACCCAAGGGAAAAAAGGGCATAGGTGAGGCAAATGGTAAAACCAATGTTGGGCCTTGCTGAAAAGTCTTATTCAAAGCGAACTCGTCAAGGGGTCCCATAAATCACCCGACCGCATTAGGAACGCAAAATCCGGGAACATAATACCGATATGACGGAAACTAGGGCGGCAAGAGTGGAACAAAACACTGCATAAGGCCGAGCCTTCCACCCTTTACCAAGTATATAGATGCATTAATTAAATAAGATATATTGTGATATCCCAACAATAAACATGTTCCAACAAGGAACAACATCTCCATGTTCCAACAAGGAACAAACTTCATCTTCACCGCAACTAACAACGCTTATAGAGGGCTGAGCAAAGCGGTAACATAGCCAAACAACGGTTTGCTAGGAAAGGATGGTTAGAGGCATGACATGGCAATATGGGAAGGCATGATAAGCAAGTGGTAGGCATCGAGCATAGGTATAGCAAAAGAGCGAGCATCTAGCAAGCAAAGATAGAAGTGATTTCGAGGGTATGGTCATCTTGCCTGAAATCCCGCAAGGAGGAAGAACGAATCCATGAAGAAGACAAACGGACGAAGTCGAAGAATCCTCACAACTCCGAACGAACCCGGTTAACGAGAGAAGCAAACCGAAAGAAGCAAACAACATAGTAAACACACAATCATAAACATGGCATGATGCACAAACAAATATGATGCATGTCCGGTTTAATGAGGCATGGCATGGCAAAGTGCAACAAACAATACTAAATTATGGAGCTCAATATGCAACGAAGTTGCATATTGACAAACACCACAACACTTATTTATTCTCTCTCGTTAGGTACTCATCAATATTAAATGTTATTAAACATGGCAAGAGGTGAAGCACAACAAAACTACCTAACTAGGCAAGTTTAAATGAGGCCGGAAACAACAACAACAATTCCGAAAATCCCATATGCAAATTAAGGATTCGGTACTGATCTGCCCTAAACACAATTTTAATGTTGTTAAACATGCAAAGTAGTGCTACCATGTTAATCTAGGCATTTTTCTACCCCATTTACATATATAATTTATTTAAACCGAGTTACGGTTATTTAGTTATGAAATAAATCATTTTAGCATGGCATTTAAGATTAAAGCAAACAACAATTATAAACATTTAAATTGTTGTTATCATGATGCGGATGACATGTGCAAGTTTATGCAATTTTATGAAAATATTAACATGAGCATGTTACGAGGCATTATGTCACCGTGGGGAAGAAAGGTGCCACGGCAACGAATCCAAAATGGTGCCACGGCAATATTCCGGTTCCGATAACTCGATTGAGA
>JAHIAM010015141.1:0-16248 GCA_021605205.1 Aegilops longissima | reverse complement strand
AGGAAGATTTTGTTCAAGAGGCGATTTGGACGAGGTTACCTTGACAACCAACCCTGAATTACGCAGAAGGTGCTTTTGCACTATTAGTGGAGAGATACCGACGACCGCAGCAAGAGGTGACATTGTGCCCGTAGTAGCCTCGCCACCTTCGTGTGGTTGTGGCTGTTCAATCATTTGTTCCATAGCTTCCTGAAAGTTTGAACTTGTAGATTAGTGTACCAATGAGTTACTAATGAGACAAAACCAAACAAAGTAGGTTAAACGCTTATACATAACTTATTTTGGTGAACTACTGTAATACATTAGCATGTATTGTAGTGCCAACTACATAATAAAATCACTTTCTAACATATGTCCATGTAGCATGCCTAATGTATTGTCTATTTCTCACATTCGCTGACATCTAAGGATAAAGAGACATGGTTTAAAGTAGGATGAACATAGTATGACATCATTCATATCATGGGCAAATATATATAAACAAACAAGCTATTTTATCATTCTGCGCACGTGAACATAACAACTAGATTACGATCAAGACCAAAAGAATATCCTTCATCTCTTTTAAACCATGTAAGGTGAAATGATACGTTAAGACAACTGTGTATAAAAGTGAACAGAGTAATTGACATTGGCTGCAAACCAAGTAGTTAAATGAACACATCACAAGCATCAATCAGTTCAAGGCAGGAGGAGTAAGGACTTATAACAGCGGCTTGAACTGGTGTGCTCATGCCCTTCATCTTGCCGGTGTGGCAATCCTTGAAGATTTGCAATCGATTCGTTCAGTTCTTTTGGTCCGCATGGGCTTTCCTCCTGATTTGGAACAAGTCAATATAGATACGATAATATGGCACAAAAAAAGAAGGAAGTAGCAGCTATTTACAAGAGCCTCGCAGCAAAAATATAGCTACGAGATCCTATTGTCTGTTGGAATTTCACTTTAGAACGGTTGGTTTTGTTCTTCAAACAGTTAGCCTAGAAGAAGATACACTTGTAAGGCACATACATAAATACAAGTTCAATATGTGGTCTGATCAAATACATATAGCCTACCCGATACTTTGGATTAGACCAAAGTTTAACGAGGTTTGTCCAATTTTCATCTGTAATATATTCCAATCGAGATGTTTGGGCGATTTCATTGTTAGCCTTGCCTTCAAAGTGAGATTTTCTAAGGTGGTACCGACATCGTCAGCAGAAAGCATCAAAAAACATGAGTGCATGCTTGTTTAGTTGCATCATCTTTCGGATCCAACTTGAACCTCATCTGCTGAAAAAGAATATGAGTCTTATTAGGAGGAAGCTAGAAAGTATGGGATGAGCAAGACAATATTACTAATTATGATGAATAACATTACTTACGATAAATGGTCAAGGAAGATGTTAAACCGGTATTGTCTTTCTCATTCTCAGATCGATCCACGCTGGGAGGATACGCGATGACACCTAATGGCAACGGCTGCCTCGATACTAACTTGGCTGACTCAGAGCATCACGTGGCCTTTTTAAACCTGCCTCAAAATGGATCTCCATTCTTCCTCCTTTAGATTTTGTTAATCTGTCAAGCATTATCCCGATGTCTGCTTTCGCTTGCACCGTGGTGCTAGTTCAACAATGAATATGGAAAGTGTTAGTGTACATCAAACCGTGAGAGTACATATAAAGGAGCATGCAACCGCAACTTGACTCGGCCAGTACCATCTTGGTGTTGATGCTCATGAGGTTCATCTGATCTTGCTAAGTCCTCGTTGTGTCAACAAAGGCTTCTAAGTAGTGTTAGGTGTGAAGGCAGCTTGGGAACCGCCAGCCCGAGGAAACGAACGAGTAACTGTTGAGATGTCGGTACAGCTTGAAGCGGATGCTGCAGCTGGTGGAGCAGTGATACTGTGTTTGTAGATTTAGCTGGTGGATTTGGACCTTCTATCGCACTATAAGTACCAAGAGAATCTCGACGGCAGAGCCTTTTCCTTTCACCCGACGAGTAACAACACTCCCTACTATATTATTTTCCTTGCTTTTTTGACTTTACCATATCAAGTTGCACCCACAACACAAAAGAATAAAATCACTCTTCGTAACTCATTGATGCATGATACGCATAAGCAATACTTTGATGTAAGACAACCGATGAGGATGGAATATGTAAGAAAACAGGACGGCATGACATATTCACAGATACGATGTGCAAACTAAGGTATGATTTTCAAGAAAATAGAAGTAATGCAAGCTAGACACCATATGAAAGATGCAACCAATATTACTCGCCAAGTTAAAAGTGTCTTGTCATAAGTGGCAATCCAAAAATTAGAAGCAAAGACAACATAGAAATCAATGCAAGATGCAACCACTATCAAACCGCCATGTTAAAAGCGCCCAATCATGAGTTACCGATGCGGGATACACAACATCATGATTTTGATGTAAGAACATGGTATGATAGATAGATGCAAAGTATTCTAGCATACGTAAAGCCATGTCATATGCACATGTATAACGATAAACTCAAGGTGCAATTTAATCAAAATAGAAGAAATACAAAGCTAGACAACATATGCAACATGAAACCAATTATCACATCGTCAACTTAGAGCAAGCACTCGATGGTGGAGTTCGGGAGATGAATCATCATGTAGACTTGGGACTTCAACTTCATTAGCAGAGCAAAGGCAAATCTAGAGAGTCTCTGCTTATGCCGGTAGCGGAGTACCACCAACATCCCCTAACTTACTATTTTCCTTCCTATTTTCTGATATTGCCTTATGAAGTCAAACCACAAGAAGATGAATAAAATTAGCTCGCAGATAACTGGTTGATGCATGATATGCATAAACACTACTTTGATGTAAGGCAAGCGCAGGAGGATGGAATATATACAAAAAGACAGATTTCATATACACACGCACGATAGGAGGATGGAATATGTATGAAAAACAAGAAGTTTAAAGGCATTTCAACAAAATTAGAAGAAATGAAAGCTAGGCACCATATGAACATGCAACCAATATCACTCTATCGTGTAAAAAGTGTCTCTTCGTAAGTGCCATTTCAAGAAATTAGAAGCAAGACAAGCTAGAAGACAATGCAAGATGCAACCTACATCATAGTCCCAAGTTAAATGTGTTTTATGGGTAAGGATCGCTGCAGTATAAGTTGTAAGTTACGCAGATGCAATACAAGCTAGACATCATACGAACATGGAACCACATATAATAGTGCCAAGTTAGAGCAAGCACCTGTGATGGTGGAGAAGGGAGATGTGCTCATCATCTACACAGCCACGCTGGACTGCCTAGCCTTATGTTGTCTTGCTAATCTTGTTGGGAGGATGGCGGAGTAGAATATGTAGAGAACCTCCATTTTAGTTGCTCTTTCTAAGGACCACCATCATCCAATGCCTTGCCAATTTCCTTCAGCTTTTATTGATTTTGTATTGTGAGGTCATACCGACAAGAAAAAGGAATACCATTCGCTTCTTCGTAACTCATTCATGCATGATACCGATTTAACACTACTCGATGAAAGGCAAAGTCATGATACGAGGATGGAATATGTACGTAAAAAATGGACGGCTTGACATATTCACACCTATGATGTGGTAACCAAGGTAAGGCACTTCAACAAATTAGAAACACCGCAAGACACCATATGGAAGGTGCAATCAATATCACTCGCCAAGTTAAAACTGTCTCACATAGGTGGCGCTCATCAAACTAGAAGCAATACATGCTAGAAATCATATTCAAGACGCAAAACCAATATCACACCGCTAACTTAAAGGTGTCCCATCATAAGTGACTGATGCAGGATACACAAGAAGAGTAGTTTCATGTAAGAACATGGTGTGATAGATGATATAGTATGTACCAAAAACAGGAAAGCGTGTCATATTCACATGTATCATGTGTAAGCTAAGCATGCATTTTACACTAATTAGGAGCAATACGAAGCTAGACACCATATGCAACATGCAACCAGATATCACACCGCCAAGTTAGAGCAAGCACCTTGGATGGTGGAGTAGGGAGCGAGACTTGGACCATGTAATGCACTATCAAGACAAGGAGAATTGGTACAGATGTTCTGCTTACGTTGTCAGCAGAGGACCACCATCATCGCCTTTCCTTATTTTTTTTCCTTCCTTTCTTGATTTTGCCTTGTCAAGTCAAACCCACAAGAAAAAGGAATAAAATTTGCTCTTCGTAACTTATTGATGCATGATACCGATTTAACACTACTTTCATGTAAGGCAGCCGATGATAGGAGGATGGAATATGTATGAAAACAGACTATGCGTGACATATTGACATGTATGATGTATAAAGTGTAAACTAAGCACAAGGTGCTTGAACTTGTTAGAATCGATGCAAGCTAGAAACCATATGAAAGATGAAACCAATATCACTCGCCAAATTAAAAGGGTGCCCTAACAAATGTATTTGACCAAATTAGAAGCAATACATGGCAACATGCTAGAAATAATATGCAATATGCAACTAATAAAGGTGACTCATCGTAAGTAATTGATGCAGATATGTAAGAGAGGTAGTTTCATGTAAGAACAAGGTTAACACATAGATGTAGTGTGTACCAAAAATAGGAAGGCATGGTATAGTGTGTACACTAAGCAGATGCAATTTACCCTAATTAGAAGCATTACAAGCTAGACATCAGATGCAACATGCAACCACATATCACATCGTGAAGTTGGAGCAAGCACCGTGATGGTGGTTAGGGAAGTGCCGTCTTCGTGCACGTGTAGCAACGCTCAATATCTTCATTTAGGCTTGCTGCTTCTTGAGAATCATGTGGAGAGGATGAAATTGCATTCTTTATAAGAGTATTGTGTCTCATATTAACTCCACACGCAGGATCAGATTCATAAGCTTATAGACGCAGGATACACAAGAACAAAGAGTTTGATGTAAGAACATGGTGTGATAGGCGTATGTAGTATGTACCAAAAACAGGAAGGCGTGTCATATTCACATGTATAATGTAAGCTAAGGAGATGCAATTTAACAAATTAGGAGCATTGATGAGGGATACACAAGAGAAGTAGTTTGATGTAAGAACATGGTTAATAGAAAGACGTAGTATTTACCAAAACATGAAGGCATGTCATATTCACAAGTATAATGTGTTAACTAAGCAGATGCAATTTACCCTAATTAGAAGCATTACAAGGTAGACACCATATGCAACATGCAACCACATATCACATCGCCAAGTAAGAGCAAGCACCTGCGATGGTGGTGTGGGGAATTATGTGATCAACTAGAGAGCTACGTTGACTATCTTCATTTAGCCTTGTCTGTTTCTTGAGAATCATGTGGGAGGATGACACTACACCTTTAAACGAGTAGGGCTGCCTCACAAAGAACTCCACCCGGTGACTGCCTCATCATAAGTGATTGACGAGGATACAAAAGAGCATTAGTTTGATGTACAACATGGTTAATAGACGATGTAGTATGTATCAAAAACAGGAAGGCATGTCATTATCAAAGGTATAATGTAAAGTAAGCAGATGCAATTTAACCAAATTGGAAGCAATACAAGCTAGACACCATATGCAACATGCAACCACATTTGACAAAGCGGTTAAAGCAAGCACGGGATGGTTGTGTTTCACGCTCGATGCGTGCTATATCTCCCACGTGTCGAGGCACGACTTAGAGGCATAACCGCATTGAAAGCAATGTCGCAAGTGAGGTAATCTTCACACAACCCATGTAATAATTAAGGGAAAGAGATACATAGTTGGCTTACAAATGCCACTTCACACAAGACATAAATAAACATCCATCATTCAGAGTACACCAAGGTCCGACTCACGGAACCAAAATAAAAGAAGATACCCCAAATGCTACACAGATCCTCGAATCGTCCCAAATGGGCACCACTACCGATCATCGGAAAAGACACATAGTAACGACCACGCTCTCGTCGAACTCCCACTTGAGCTCTGCTGAGTCACCCGTGACCGCATCGCCGGAACCTCCAACTGTTTTGAAGTATCTGTGAGTCACGGGACTCAGCAATCTCACACCCACGAGATCAAGACTATTTAAGCTTATAGGAAGGACAGAGTAGTAAAGTGGAGCTGCAGCAGTTTACTCAGCATATATGGTGGCTACATCGCAAAAGAGAGCGAGAAGAGGAGCAAAGCACGGTCGTGAAGCTAGTAGCGATCAAGAAGTGATCCTGAACTACTTACGCCGACATAACTCCAACACCGTGTTCACTTCCGACTCCACCGAGAAGAGACCATCACGGTTACACACGCGTTGATGTGTATTTTATTTGAGGTCAACTTCGGTTTTCTACAACCGACATTAACAAATTCCCATCTCGCTTCATAACCGCGGGCACGGCTTTCAAAGATATTACCCTCGCAGGGTGTCCCAACTTAGCCCATTATAAGCTCTCACGGTCAACGAAGGATATTCCTTCTACCGAAGGCCTGATCAATCTCGAATCCCGGACTACAAGACATTTCGACAAAGAATAAAACAAGACCAAAGAAAGCCGCCTGACAGCCGACAACCCGATAGGAGCTGCACATATCTCGCTCTCGTGGCACATCCGAATGAGCAGATGTACGGCAACCGAAGATGCCCCAAGTTGCCTCGGGTGGCACCGCAAGTGGTTTAGTTTGGACCAACGCCGAGGAGCATTGGCCCGGGGTTAAATAAAGATGACCTCGGCTCATGAAACCCGGGGAAAAGGCTTAGGTGGCAAATGGTAAAACCAAAGTTGGGCCTTGCGGACGAGTCTTATTCAAAGTGAACTGTCAAGGGGTCCTATAAATCACCCAACCGTAAGGAACGCGAAAATCAAGGAACATAACACCGTATGACGGAAACTAGGTGGCAAGAGGAACAAAACACTGTGCATAAGGCCGAGCCTTCCACCCTTTACCAAGTATATAGATGTATTAAATATAGCAGATATATATTGTGATATCCCCAACAAGTAAACATGTTCCAAAAAGGAACAACATCTCCATGTTCCAACAAGGAACAAACTTCACTTTCACCGCAACTAGCAACGCTATAAGAGGGCTCGAGCAAAGTGGTGACATAGCCAATCAACGGTTTGCTAGAAAAGGATGGTTAGGGCTGACATGGCAATATGGGTGGCATGATATAGCAAGTGGTAGGCATCGCAGCATAGGCATAGCAAAAGAGTGAGCAACTAGCATAGCAAAGATAGAAGTGATTTCGAGGGTATGGTCATCTTGCTCGCAATGTTCTCGAGTTGTCGAAAGCTTGATCCTCGTAAGCTTCTCAACAGGTTCCTCGCTCACTACTCGCCTCCGGCTCTACCCAAAGCAACAACACAAACAAAGGAACCATAATAAATCACGGTGCAATGCACAATCAACATGATGCAAAACATGACATGATATGCGGATGATATGCAATGCTTATGCGCTCCCTGAAGGTAAATGATGAACCAGGCATCAACTTGGCAAACCAAGTATGCCACTGAAAGATGAGATGATTTCGCTGAAATCGATATAAAGATCACCGAATCGGATGCACGGTTTGCAAATGACAAGCAAAACAAGAATGGCACAACTGCTATTAACAGCATGATGCCACTTAGCAAGCAACAATAAATTAAGCTACTGCACCCAAACGTATCAACAAAGCACATGGCAGTGATCTACACAAGATGTTCGACAAAAGATGAGCACTGAGCTACGGCTAGTTCACATCATAACAAGTTCAAACAAGCATGGCAAAAGTGCACAAAATATCAGGCTGACATGGCAAAACAGCAACAGGTTGCAATGTTCAGAGCAACAAAACTACATGCTACAGGAACTTAAAATAGCAAAACATGGCATGGCATGAATCTACTCAAAGCATAGAACAAAAGTCCCTTACTGACCATAAGCCAAAAAGGATCAGAAAATATAGTAACACCCATGTCAATATTGAAAGTTTCTAATAGATTCAGCAACATGGCATGTCAAAACTGATAACAAGTAGGCATGTTTACAAGCTCAATGCACTCACTACAGAGACTTATATGATAAACTAAGCATAAATACATCAAGAAGACATGACATAAAAGACATACATGGCAACAACAATAACATAGCATAAATGGATCAACCACAACAACCTAGGCAAAATTGAATAACATGTAAACAATCTGCCAGGAAACATTTGATAGCAAAAGTAGAGCTCGATTGACTCAAGCTATGGCACTCCATAATTGCAAACAAGGGCATGGATGGATAGAGAAAGACATGTTTTACAAAACATCCTTACTGAAGTATCTCAAAATATGCATGGATCTCTCGGTATCATCAAGTTAACATGGCATCAAAATTCAGCTAAACAGGGCTGAAATCAGCAACATCAGGACACCTACTTTGCATGCTTGTGCTAGTCACCAAATAGTTCACAAAAATACATGGCATACACCCCTGGAAAGATGGCATGACATATTGCAAAACACATATAGGACTCAAATTCATAGGGTGCACACAATAATCATGGCAAAAATAACAAAAGTGCAAGTTCTGTTAAGAAACAGAAACTAACATCACATAGCACTCTTCCAACAGAATTTCGGGCATCAAGATGAGCTCAAATGAAAATGATGCAATGAGATGAAATGATATACTCTTCGAGACGAACATTTTGATATATTATACGCGCAAAATGGATCTACAGATGCAAAGATACAATCCGTTGAAAATGCAACAAGATTCAATTAGATGCAAAAGACTTAGAGAAAAAGGAGAGGGAAGAGAAGTCAACGGGCGGCGCGCGGCCCGAGGCCGGATCGGGATAGGGCGACGGCGGGCGGCGGTTCGCTGGCTCACCGGAGAAGACGGCCGGCGAGGCGGGGCGGGCGGCGGCGGATGGCGGGCCGGTCTCGGCCCCATGGAGGCGAGGCGCGGGCGGCAAGGCCGAGGAGCGGGCGGCGGAGAGCCGGGAGGCGCGGTGGCGGCGGTCGATGCGGCGACGGCCACGCGGAGCAGTCGCGACTGGGCGAGGGCGGCGGCGATTTTGTCCGGCGGCGGCGGACACGCCCGGCGGGCGCGGGACGGATTTTAGGGTTTCGGGAAGGAATGATCCGGATTTGAGGGGGGTTTGCTTAAATAGGCATAAAGGGAGCTAGAGAGTCCAAATGAGGTGTAGTTTTACCACACGATCGTGATCGAACGACGGAGAGCATGGGAGTGACTTAGATGGGTTATTGGGCTGTTTTGAAGGTGTTGGGCTGCAACTTAAAAGAGGCCTTTGAGAGTGCGTTAACTGCTGAGTACCAAACGAGCTCCAAATGACCAAACTTGACCGGTGGTCACGGTGGTATACCAAGGCCACTAGACAAACCTCGGTCCATTTCGAGAAGGTTTAATACCCGCACACGAAAAACATAAAAGGGCCGGGGAGATAGGAGTGCCGGATTGCAAAACGGACAACGGAAAAATGCTCGAATCATGAGATTAACACGTATGCAAATGCGATGCACATGATGACATGATAAAAATGCATGACATGGACAAATGCAAAAGAAGAAAACCCAACCACGGAGGGAATATCATATCACAATGCCGAAATGGCAAGAGTTGGAGTTACAAATATGGAAAGTTACTTCCGGTGTTACAGTTGTGTGTGGCAATTGAGATCATCAATCGCAGAGCTACTTTTACGTCTCCAACTATCGACATCGCAGCCATTAGAGTGTTCAAACGCCATCGCTTATCTTCAATTACACCGAGCGACTTCGTGTTTTCTTATCTCGATTCATCAACACCGCATCGTAGTCTCAAATACCCATGCATAAAAAACAATAGTGTGAGTATGGGTGAAGTGTGTGCACAATTAGTACAAGGTAAAGGTAGCAGAGAAGGGTCGCTGAGAAATAAATGACGGAGACATATGATAGCTCTACAACATGCATGTCACACTCAATTACTATAGGATTCTATGAAAATAACAATGATCGAAAGCAAATAGGTCACCAGTTTTTCCGCACCATCCGATGTACAAAGAATGGGAGATCGCTTTCATCTACCTCCAGCCACCAAGGTTGACGATCTTCCTCGAACGCCAACGACCACCGCCCAAGATTCTCCCCGCCGCACCTCCTCGACCACCGCACCATTGCTTGGCACCGCCCGCCATCCATTCAAGCCCCACCGACCTCCAGATCGGCGCAAGCAGCCCGCGCCCACACCCCTATGATAGACACCGATGCGCCGCCCACGGGAACAGACGGACTAGGTGCTCGCGCTACTAAGCCGGTGTCGCTTTTTAATTGCGGTTCGACCGACCTCGAATTGAAATCCAAAGCGGCTATCGACCTCTAGCAAAGGTGAAATAGTAAAAGGAAGGAAACCTTATGCATTTAGTATCACGTAAGAAGATGCAGAAGAAGCGCCAACTAGTTTCTTTCGTGGGATGAATACGTGTGAGCGGAGACGAAGATTTGTATGAATAAGGGAAGAGCAGACTCTCTTCTCATTGGCAAGAATAGGTCCTCTCCTTCGCTTTTTCCGACGATCTTGTTGTTCACGGAAACCGAAGTTGTGGAGGACGGTGCAGCCTTGGACGAACCCATGGCCAAGTTGTTGAGTGGGAAAGGTGGTCATTCTGTCAAGGGGGGAAGCAGATCCGAGGCGGCGAATGATGGCGAAGGGAACAGCCCAGGGTGGTGGATGGTTGGGACAATGGAGCCGCAGAAGCGAGGCGCAGGACGGCGTGGTCGGAGTGGTTCTGCACGGCGACGCCGGCGCCGGCGGCTGGGAGGCAGCTCCGCCTTGGCTTCACTGCTAGGTCCTTGAGGGCGCTATGCTGCGTTGCGGTTATGCTGGACGATGATGTCGGGGTACCGGCTCTGGCGTGATGGAGGAGGGCGGCAATGGATTGGCCGCTATGGGGTGGAGGACGGAGGAGGTTGGGGTTTCACGGTCGGTGGAGAGGGTGTTTTCGCGCCCACGGAGTATGAATGGGGAAGTGGAGGGAGGCGGCTGAGGGGAACTAAGGGGAACAATGTTTCGTTTGAGATGCGCTTGTTTGAAATTTGGGGAAAGTTACAAACTTTGCCCCCATCTAAAATTTCTACATATTATGGGTTGGGGGTAGGACACCATGTCGTGTCCCAAATTTGGCGGATAGATTTCGCCGAGCGGATGGGTGTTTAGGCACCCACGACCTATGAATGCTGCTCGAGGCGGTTGAGATCTGGGCCTTGGTGAAGTTACAAACCTACCCCTGTTTAGACCTTGGACATCGGGCGGATAGGCTACACGGGCCAGAGTTAGGACAGTAATTTTCACCACCAAAACATTAGTCTCACAAGGGTTTCGGGTGACCAGAGGCCTATTTGGCGCTTCGCTCAATATTTGGGAGCGTACATTAACGCTTCGCTTCTCTTGAATTGAACTTTCAGGATTTGTCAAACTTCACAAATCTTTACTCTTGAAAATCCTAAAGCTACGATTATTTTGGAATGGAGGGGTACATTTTAATATACATTGTACACGAGTATATATTAAAAATATGCAACTTACCTCAGTTCATGCATGGTTCCGTATAATCTCCTTGGTTGCAAAAAAATTAGATATGCATATGAATATATATACCATGTTCAAACTCACAACAAAGATTGATGCCCCTTTACATCTGATTTACAAATGCCAATATCTCGGTTCAAATAGATGAATGCACTTCCTATGAATTCAATCTTCAAACCCCTTTATGTTGAATTCACATGTATTTTATTTCGTAGCTAGCAATTTGGAATGTATACATGCAAGTGACAAATGTATAAAGTGCTTCACACTAACAACATGGAGTGCACTAATTAATGTTTATATATGAATTGCAAAAGCATACATTGCCTGTATTTCAAACCGCTTCTCACTCTATGGATCGATAATATGAAATAAACACATGCACATGCTAGAATTCAATAGAGTATGGGTGTCTCGATAGACCCATTTTCATCCATACGCAATTTTGCAGAATTCATGATCTCATCCAAAATAATAATGCCATTTATATTTTAATTTAATGCGAGAACCGCTTTTACACGTAGATATCTCTCTATCTAATGCATAAGTGCACACACTTTATATGCATCGGCATTTCTCTTTCACACATGCTCACAATCTCTCTCTGTGGTGTCGGGGTGTCTCACGACATGCTCTCTCTGCTTTTTCTATCTCTTTCTCGACTACTATGTACCACTCTTTTCACTAATCTCAGCTTGGAAAACACTATTTCTCTCACATGCATATATACACATGCACGGTCTCTACTAGCCTCTATACGCACATATATGTGCCTACGTGTCTCCCGCACACACATTATCTTTAGGCCTCTTCGCACACATTGCCCCCCCATTTCCGACACCTCTCTAATAGTAGTTGGCATATATGATTTCATCATATCATTCGTAGGATATCCCCGGCTGTTAGGCTGGATGGTAATACGAGGCAAAGTTTTACCCTAGTTCGGATCGGACCTTGCAGCTTGAAGAAAGAGCCTACTCCCGGTAATCGATATTAGTGTTAGGTGGGTACAAAGTACACGTGAATACCGTGCATTGTGTGTGTGTATATATACTATCGATTTAACTAGCCCCAAGCTTGTATAACATACTAAGGGCCTAGGGTTACAAATCATATATAGTCGGCTTATCACTGGGGATAGAGTCCTCCGCGACTGTAGCTTCGTGTTGTACGCCGAGTCCTCCACATGGGTCTCTCAGATAACACGCCCCGGTCCAACCTATATGTGGCGCAGGATGGAACCGACCCATGAGTCTTCATGTTGACCCACCACAACTAGAAATGATGTGCCCACCACACCACACACGTTAATCGGCCACTAAGAAAATAAGCATATACGATAGTACAACGGTATCTAGCTCACGATACGCCTCCATATTTTGTTGATGACACCGACGACTTTGCATTTGATGCGTCTATATTTTGTTGACGACACTTACGGTCATTGTACTTGAAGCGAAAGCACGATATGGTCACCGGACTTCAGAATAAGCTCATCACGGTCACCACATAAATTTTGTCGTGCTAACCAACATGTGGTTGGATGGTTAGAGGACAGTGGTTTCTCGAGCCCACCAAGGTTAAAGTCCCGTGCTCGTGATTTATCTTGTGTTAATTTCAGATCTTCCGCGGCGTAATGCTCAGGGGAGGAGACGCCCACTGACCACGAGGCACCTATGGTGACTTCATAAAATCTCAAGATCATATATGCTGGCCCACTCTCTTGAAGGTGCGCGCGGACCGGCGGGAGTGGTTTCGAGGAGGGTTGGCCAGCAGCCGGGGCGGGCGGTTCGCCAATGGTGGTTGGCAGCTCGGGAGGGGGTGGAGTTTGATGATAAACCGAGGCCCTTGATTTCGTGATCCAACGGCCGGAAAATCTAATGACCAGAGATGAAAAGTCACCGACCGACGTAGCCTCACCGCACGCATATTACGCACACATCGCGAAGACACGCACGCATGTAGGCGCAACACCGATAAGTACACTTAACGCACACACGCACGCATGCCGGGCGAGCAACACCGACACGCATACATGCACTCACGAACACACGCACGCACGCACCCATGCATCCAACACCGAATGCACCTTGCACGTGACGCACCCATGCATGCAACATCAAACGCGACGCAACACTCGTGATGCCTGCATGCACACAACACGCACGCAAGACACACGCTTAACTACATGAAAAGATGACATCACACTCAATGAACAATCATCGGTTTATGAAATGCCCGCTTCGACCGCCTCGCCCACCAAAGGTTCCTTCCGCTGCATCGCTCAGAAGGTCACCGACATGCGTGCCATGTACCCAAAGAGCCCACACGCCGCTGGAAGAACGGTGCAGTGTCCTAGGTCGAGTCGAGGGCGCCACATGCTGCACGCCCGCTGAACACGCCCGCGCCGCATTCAAACGCCCATGAAACCCGCCTGTGGAAGCCGAGAAACCCACTCGACACACGTCTGCTCATGACCGGCCGGTGTTAAACGCAACACCGCCGAGCTCCTCACGCCCGCCGCCTATTTAATCTCCTATTTAAACGAGGCCAAACGCCGCCAAGAATCGCACACCTCCGCCGCCCCTATCTCCTCCACCATTTTGTCCACTCTACAATGGCTTACGAAGAGTAGTTATTCCGATCCAAGCCGCTTGGTAGCCCGTCGGATACGAAGCTATGCAGCTCGCTGAACCACGCCCCTCCCTCGATCGACGGAGCTGCTTGTCGCCTCTGCCGGGCGCTGCTGGTTCAAGAATCTCGCCGCCTGTGCCAGCTCGATTAGGAGCGGCGCGACGGGCGTCAAGGCAAGATCCACGCCACCGCCATACCGCGATCTCCCGCTTCGCGGGCCGAGACTATGCCGGGCGGCCGCACCATGCAAGCAGCGACAGGCCGGGTGCACGAGAGCGATGAGTCGGTGGCCGCTCGCTCGGCCCGCCGCCATCGCCGAGGAGAAGTAGAACACGAGAGGCCGCCGCCGCTGGGTCCCATGAAGGCCACCGCGAGGCGACGCCGACGACACAACAAGTGTCTTGCCGATCCTTTTGTTGCGAGGACCTTCACGACCCCGCATGGGCTCCATGGAAGAGGTCAATGTTAGATGAACTCGAGCCGGTGCCGCCATGGCGAAGTAGTGGCCGCTGATGAACTCGAACCGTGCCGCCACCATCATCTTCGCACCAGCCAATGATATCGGCTTGGGCAGGGGGAAGCGAGCCGCCCTTTGCGCAAGCATATACCGGCTCCCGGCAGTCCGGTGATCGTGCCGCCGGACATGAGGAACACAAATCGATCGGGCGAGCCACCATTTAGGCCATGTATTATATACCTATGCTATCCGTAACTAGCACCAGAAGTTCGCTTGAATGTAATGAAACCGCCATGTTTGTGTGAAAACCGTATTTTATATGATTTCCGCCGTTGTTTATATGAAATACCCGTGGTTGCGTGAATGAGTATCGCTTGTTCACGTGTTTGCATGAATTTCGTCCGCTTGGTTGAGTTGCTGTCATAATGTGTGCTCCTATGGTTGGATGGCGATTTATGGGTCGCCGGTCGGTTCATGGGCGGCTCGGGCGGCGCTAGGGACAAAAAACAAAGCTCAGGCGAGCTCGCTCCAACGTGAGCGCTGGAGGATGCATGACAGATGAGCACCCGAGCTGCTCGCTCATCGTGGCAAAGGCACTGTGGACAAAAGGGTCGCCAATATTTTGGCTACCCCGGCAAGATCCAAACAACCTCCCAACAGATTCAAATCCTCGCTCACCGTGGAATTTTGCCATGTGTTGTTTTCATGGACTAGTAAGATGCCCGCATTGCACGGAACATCAAGATGCATTTTTACAAACTCCCGCATGCATGCAAGGGATAATTAATGTCCTCCTTTGCTAGTACCACGAGGCAAACACCATTAATATTGCATCGATTAGTGTTAGTGGCCTTGTATATCTGCAAATTGTAATTTTGATAGTGGCCCTTGTATATAAAAATGGAGGGAGAAATATGAGAGATAAGGTGAGAAGGAGGGGCATGGTGCCGTGGTGGTGACTGGTGGTCGGATCTGGGAGGCATGGGGATGGACGGCGATTATGTCTAGGTTTGTATCTCTCTCACACACACCCACGTAGGTGGGGGACGAGCACGAAGAGAAGAGGTGCACGACGGCGCACGCATTCTGCCTCTTTTCCCAACCACAACCGCTGGGTACACGGTGGAGCCATTTCTATATTAAAAGGCAGCCCACGTGGTAATTTGGCACGTAATCGTTGTCCGCTTGGTGGAGGGAGGATCGCCTACGACGGGTGAACAAACAAATTGCATTTGACGCGCTATGTTAAATTAAAAAAGAGGCAAACCATGTGGGCCTACCTTAGAGGCAAGGCTCTATACACCGGAGTACTTTTGATGTGTCCCATCAACTCGCAGAACGAGGAGAAACTTGCTTAGCACGCCATCTCCCGCCCACCGGCGCGGTGGCTCGCAGGATGAGGTGAAGCCGAGTACCATCTGACGCTTTACGCTCCGCCTCGCCCACGCCACAAGGTGGCTCGCAAAGACGAGGAGAAAAATTTACTGCATCATCCGCTTACTCTCGTCCCTACTACGACTTTGGTTAGTACTCCTCTATTTACTTATAAAAGGCCACTATAAAAAATACATTTTGCATCTATACAAGGCCACAAATAGTAATCGAGACA